>LPNX010407800.1:1248808-1386866 GCA_001517045.1 Pseudotsuga menziesii | reverse complement strand
TTTATATATATATATATATATATATATATATATATATATATTTTCATAAATTATGTTGATTGGTTTGGTTTGTTTTATTTTTATTATTTGTTTATATAAGTTATATAGATTTGTTTTGTTTTTGTTTATTTTAATTATTTTATTATATAAAAAAAAATTGGTTTTTTTTTTATATTTTTTGTTTTTATTGTGTGGACCAGGTTAAACGAACAATGAATCGGGTAAGTAGTAATGTCTGGTAGAGAGGTGGGATGTGGGAGTAGGTAAATACTATGGGGCAGGTAGTAATCCTATGTGTATGGTAGACTTGTTGTAATGGTTGGTCTTCTAGTAGTATGGTATACTGGGTAAAGGCAATTGGTATGGGGTAGACTTCCTAGCCAATTATTATAATCTACTAGCCCATTCCTAGTTGGGTGTAAGACACGCATATCAAATATATATTCTAATTCTATTTAATTGGAGGTTTCTTTCACTCCTTCCATGTAATATTGTATCGTACTGCCCCAATGAGTTCCCTCAACATCTGTACTCCCCAGCCTCCAGTTGTACTCCCCAATTCCTTTAGTTTAATGGTTCACTCCAAGCAATCAATCTACTAGCACCATATTGGTAAAGAGACTGGCTATTCCTCGTAGCATAACTTCCTTCCTATCATGAACCAACTGGCTCTTGGCTGCCCTACCTTCTGAATCTACCCGTCAAGGAATGTCATTTGAAAGCGAAACCAGGAAACAAGGCAAAATGGGACCTATATTAACTGACTGATTATCTCCTTCTCAAAGAAAGTAATATATAAGGAAAGAGGTTGAACAATAAAAAATGGTAAAGAAAGTTACCAGTATAAATAATATGTATAAAGGCAAGTTCCCCATTTGAAATAGGCTCCTGGAGCTAAATATGATCATGGCACCAAGGTTTGTAAGAATCTCCTTCAATAAAAATATTCTAACGAATATTTCCTTTCATAAGAAGGCATCGGTTCCTATATCATCTCTGGGATCAATTGCATGGAGTAGCATAATGAGAATCGGCATCAACTCTTTACGCATACTTGGATTGATTAATAGCATCGCCACCTGATCACATCAACTACATGAAGTACAAACATTGAGTGTATCAACTCTTGGGATCGACGAACACTTGTGAGCACTGTTGAAAAATGGATGTAAGTTTCTAGATATACAAGGTTTGATTTTAAGCTTATTGCAATGGGCCCTTACAATATAATATGCTCATAATACAAATATTTGGTATTGATTCAAAAGATAAATACGACAAATTTATATGAGAAAAATATTTAAATACCATACTTAAAACAGAGTTCAATACTCAGGACACCAGATCTGAATATTACATAAACATTTGACCTATGCAAGGGATATTAAACATCTGACCTATACAAGGGAAAAATCTATAGCACCTTCAGTCAGTAAATAGTCTCCTTTAGTGGTCATTATTTGACTTTGAGAGTGAGATGGTAATGTGTGGCTTTGAAATGAGTACACCCAACTCTGTTCAGGTTCATGATAAAACCTTTACTATGACGTTTCTCATAAAAAAATCTCTCTACAGATCCATCGAATATGTGGAAAATGGCCAAAACCCTTTTCCATATTCTCAACACAATAATGCATATAGTATAAATTGTGGGGTTTTACTTGGTGAACTTGCTTGGATGGGAACTTTATTTAATCTGCACCCGAAATCTTCTGTTTGAGCTCCAATTGGATATGGAATGGAATAATATGTTAGGCATGGCTAATAAAATGGAACATCAAACTTTCAGATCCATGTTTGGCCTCCATGATCCGATCGCCTCTCTTCTCTGCTAGAATCTATTCCCGGCCTATCGCCACATCTAGGTTATCTTCCATGCCTTGACCTGTCATATCGGTATGATTCACAAGTGCTGCCCCTTAATGATTTCTCATTTTCGGATTGATAGTTTCCCCTTAAATATCATATCTATCCATAAGCATTGGGATGGATGCACACATTGTCTCTATCCCTTCATCATGTTCCTACCCATGCCCATGCCTTTACCACTTCCTCTGAATAATAATAGTGGGCCTGGATAGGAAACCCTACTTCACTTTGAGGGGACTATGGATAGAATATTTACCTATTGGTCAAATATGAACAACAACAAGCTCAAGAGGATGCATGGTATCACTTCCAATTCGTGGGTGCAGGAAGCACATTGTCGTATTGATCCAAGAGTTGTTCTTATCGAACATGTCAAGCCGACCGACCCGATATCGAATGTCATCTAAACAAGTTGTCGAAATTAAGCAAAACCTGATTTGGCTTGTGGTTTGACCCTTGACATGACTTGCAAATGGTATGAGAATAGGGCATGATGATGATCAGGGTTGGAATTTCATTTCGTCTTGGGTTGGAATTTCAGACTATTTTTTTTTTTTTACGTTTTGAGTTTTTATTTTTCAAAACATATAAAATTTTATTAAAAAAAAATGTTAGTGTAAAATTTTTTCATTAATAGGTTTTTATTTTTCAAAACATATAATTTTTTATTAAAAAAAAATTTAGTGTAAAATGTTTTCTTTAATAATTTTTTATTAAAATGTTTAAGCAATAAAAAGATTATTTTTTATTATATACTAAAAAAAATCTAATAAAAATATTTACCAAATATAACACAAATCATAAATGACACCCTCTAACATTATGCAATATACACCCACCATATCCATATTACTTGCAATTAAAGTTTTGGTTTAGAAACCACTTTCATTAAAGTTCAACCTCTAGAAAAATTAAGAAAAAATTAACCACGACTTATAGAACTAGCTAAACATAAAAAATACGTCATTAATTTTTTACCAAAATTAAAACATCACTTCCTCTCACATATGGCAAATTAGTATGCATTTAGGAGGTACTCACACCTCTCACACCTGGCAAATTAGTATGCATTTTGGAGATTATACACACCGCTTCGAAATGTACATTTAAAACTGAAAACCATGGTTTTGTTTTTAACTTGCATGAATAACTATGAAAATCAACCCCAATTCTAATGTAAGAAATGATTATAACTCAACGGTTATATATAAAGGTTTCAATTATATCTAAATAAATTTTAATACCAATGAAATTAATTGTAGTTAAATAAATTTTAACAATACTCAATATAATTTAAAGCATAATATATATAACCATATTGATTTTTATATTTAAAGGGAATTTTATATGTAAATGGATTATGTGGCAATGAAAGGGCTTTTTGTTGGCTTTTATATTTAAAGGGATTGCTAAATGTATCTCTATGAAAGTTTTTTTAGAATTCCTTGTAAGATTAAGTAATAAACTTTAAAAATAATGCAGGGGACTGCATACTCTTATGAAATGTATAGAAGTAAGAAGAGTCAAATAGAAGAAACTATAAAGTAAACCACCTTATAAAACAAGTCTATTACATCATAGTCAAATATTATTGGGTATATTTTAGGACCCTCTCTCTTACATCTTAGTGCAACCTTTGGTACCTTAAAACATTATTCAGCTAGCCCAATTAGGGTTTAGAAATGGCTTAGGCTCTACTTTGACTACCTCTTCTCCCAAGTAAGAAACAAAATCAAATTTATGGTAGGGGAATTAGTAATATGAGATTAAAAAATAAATCTAATTTCTCAAGCTAATAGAGGTAGAGGTTTTTAACCACCCAATATGTTAAAAACAAATAATATCCGCAGAAACCCCCCTATAAACAAGATCTATGTTACTCCCATGTATTTTAGGTATAATATTACCTCCTATATAACTACCATAGTCATATTCAATGGTTATATATTTGGAATTATTAAGGGATAACATCCCAATAATGGTGTTATTCTATGTTATGTCCTTCCTTACAAAACTCATTAGAAAAAGCCATGTAGCGGGTTCTAGTTGCATATATACTCCATTCACCAGTATACTATAATATTTGGTACTAAGAGCTATGAGTAACTACAATCAATATTGGTTAAACTAGAGAAGTAACAGATGGAGGTTGGTGAGTTGATATTTGAGACTGGTTATTTTACCCTATAATTGGAAAGTTTAGGGATCCATATAACAGACGTTAGCCAGGTCTATGATGCTTATAATATGGTGGAGAATGAGCAAGAGAATAATCTATGTTAGTTGTAGATTGAAAATGTTGGTGAAGGGTTATATGGAACATACTGTGTTTCCAACAGAGTTTTCTCCAACTACTAAAATTGGAACAACTCATTAACATGGCAATTATTAACATATACACGCACCTAGATAATAATTCCAGTTGAAGGATGTCATGAAATCCATTTTAGTTTGTAAAGGGAAGGACCAAATTCATGATATAAGCATGTCATTGAGTAGTTGGTACGTATTTACATCTAACAAGGACCTCAAGGAATATGTTAGCCACTCAAGACTCTCTACTTTGGTCGACATTGTCTAGGATTTTTCCACTTGTGACTCTATTGGCTTCCCCTACTACATTAAGGTGCTCCTAATTCTTATAGATTTTGTCTCTACTACATTGTCTAGGTTCTACCATTTTGATCAGTTCACCCTTTATTAGGATTTTTTAGTGTATCTTTCTTAATTTTGGAGATGCTCTGGGATTTATCTCATTGCTGAGATGTATCTTTCGTGCAATTTCTTTGTTGGATATTTGAAGATCGAGGTGCATGGCACTAATATTACTAATAGAAGGTAGAAAATTTCCAAAATTTACACTACATTGTCAAATTTGCAATTTTCCATGACACAGTTAAAAATGACTAACACAAATGACTAATTCATATTCTTCTAGCTAGTCATTTTTTATGTCGTGACTAAATTAGTTGTTTATGTTAGTCATTTTTAACTCTGTCACTTATTATCTAGTCATATTTGTTAATTGGTGACTAAATTAGTCGTTTATAGTTGGGTCAATCAGAATTGCTCATATTTAGTAGTAAATCACTTTAAAAACACTTGGTGACTAGAATTTTTAGTCACCTAGTAGCTAATTCCTCATTTTGTACTAGTGAACTAACAAACCAATCTGAGTCAACATAGCCCTACAAAAAAAATCCTCTGATATGTTTCATATCTGAGGCCATACTCGATCACACCATTCAAGTACCTCAATCCATTCTTTGTTCCAATCATGTGAACACATATACTCCCTACCATTGAATTACTCACAATGTTCACCACAAAGAATATATAAAAACCTCGTGTCCATTAAATACATCAACAAACCAATCATCTTCTTGTAAGATGCATCATCAACTATCTCTAAAACGGTATCACACAACAACTTCAATTTTGATGCCATTGGTGTGGCCATGGCCTTGCAATCTATTACCCCAAATACCTCTAGGATCTCTACCGCGTATTTTACTTGACTAAGGAAAATCTCATCTGGATTTTTCCACACATCAAGACCTATGAAATAGGGCATCATACCCAAGTATTTCATCTCAAACTTTGTGGAAATACTCTTCTTTGTTTCTGCAATGAGCTTCTTGTAACCTGTCACAAATAGGTCATCTACATACAACAATAATATCAGTATTTTTCCATCCTCAACCTTGAATTATAGGTTAGAATCAACTTTACTCTTGGTAAATCCCAGGCTTGTCAAAAACCCATCTATCCTATCGTACCATGTCTTGGGTTCCTATTTCAAACTATACAATGCCTTCTTAAATTTACACACATGTGTCTCTCTATCCCGTTTCTCAAATCCTAGTGGCTACTCCACATACACTTCATCTTCTAATATTCCATTCAAGAAAGTTGTCTTTAAGTCCATCTAGTGTACCTTCCACTTCATTACTGCAACTATTGTAAGAATAGCTATAATTGAATGGTATCTAGCTACAGTAGAAAATGTATCCTCTTAATCTATGCCATGGTTCTAAGAGAATCCATGATCCATGAATCTTTCCTTGTATTTATTGAGGCTACAATCTGTTGCATGCTTGATCTTGTAGATTCATTTAGAATACAATACTGACTTCCCTTCAGGTCTCAAAAGCACATACTAGACATAATTATCCATGATTGACTGGTACTCTTCAATCATAGAATCCTTCCACTTTTTCTTCTTTGCTACTCCTTCATAGCAGAAGTCTTTGAATCAATGATGTCACACAATAGTGGCACATAACTAGAGTATGTTCGTGGTCTCTTACTTTCTCTAGAAGTCCCTTCTGGAGCACCATACATAGTTGTATCTTGAATGATCTCTAATGCCCAATTTGGTATCCTCTTATGTGTGTTCACCTCTCAGGGTCAACCTATAGGTCTTTGTGGCTTATTCATATGATGGTCCTCATGTTCTTTAGAAGTCCTTTTTTCCATCACTGTCTCTCCAACTTTGTGAACTTCAGGTTCTTCTTCATGCACTTCATCATAGTGAGTATTCCTTGATCTACTGAATGCTGCATCCTCATTGAATGTAACATCTCTACCGGTCATAATATTCTTGAAGCTTGGTATATATACTTTGTAAGCCTTCAATGTATCACTGTATCCAATGAGTATGCCCTTCTTTCCCGAAGGATCCAACTTTGTTCTATTCTGTTTGGGAATATGAATGTAAATGGGACATCCAAATATTGTGAGATGGTTGACTTCTGGTTCACTCCTGAGAATACTTCTTCTAGAGTATTGTTAACACATGGTGTGGTGTTTTGTTCTAGAAATAAAGTATCGTTCTGGCTGCTTTGGACCATAAGTGCATCGAAATATCTTGATAGTGGATCATGGATTTCACTGCTTTCATTATTGTCCTTTTCTTTCTCTTCTCAACACCATTTTGTTTTGGATTATAAGGATTTCTCAACTCCCTCTTAATCCTTGATTCTTTATAGAAATATTTGGAACTTTCAAAGTAAATTCACCACCATTATTTGATCTCAAGGTATTTATCTTCTTTTTAGTATGATTCTCTACAAGGGATTTAATTTATTTTAATTTACTAAACCCTTAATCTTTTATATTCAAAAAGTATATCCAAGTTTTGTGGAAGTAATAATCTATAAAAGAAACATAATATGCATACCCACTTAGAGATTTGGATGATATGGGTTTACATATATTTGAGTGTACAATCTCCAATATCTCCTTCACTTTATTATCATTTATTAGAATAGGTTTCTTTACATTATTCCCTTGTGAACATTTGTTGTAATCTCATGGATCATAGAGGGTTACCAATAATACACATTAAAGCATACAGACATAACAGAGACAAGAGATAAGAACATAGATGTAGAACAACATATTATATTATATTATGAGGGTCCAAACAAACACAAAACTGAACCAAGTTCTCATCTAGCTCAACAACCTAATACATATGATTTACAAACAATTACATATAACTACCTGTTGGTTCAGTCAACCAACACGACCTTATGTGGTTGACCTAATCTCTAATTAGTTGGGTAATCAAATTAGTTAGATTACCGACTAGTTCCTCCAACATCTCCCCCAGAAACAAAATCTTTCTTCATCCCGAAGAAATAGGGGAGGTACTCAAAATATTTTACTGTCTAAGATAGTTATTTTCTTGTTTGTCTTTCATGGGCTATGAAGTCGGATGGTTGGTTGCTTCTGTATACATACTTTGACGATTGCTTCTGCTGTAATGGCTAGTTGATGTTGGAATTATGTCCAACTTTGAAGTACTTTCTAGATGTCAATGGTCAGTATTGTAATTCTTGATAACATCGACATATTCTCCTGAATGGAAAGGTCTGCTATTATTTCCATGGAAGGGTTTTCACAGGTAAAAACCCTCCATGGAAGGGACTACCTGAAGGAAGTAAGACTACTAGAGATAAAACACATCAAGATTGCCAAGCAAGCCATAGACCTCAATTTCTTGAAAGAATGTAGGAACAAACAGCTAATCCCCCAATTCACCGTGATCAAGCACAATCTTTGAAACCCCACAAACAATTTGTTGTTCAGATCCATGATCTTTAAACCTAAACCGACCTATTTCCTTTTTTGACCTCTTAACCTCTTACATAACCATATTTATAATGACTCTTTAGCCTCTTGATGGATTTTTGTGGAAGCACTCCTGATGATGATCTCAGAGTGAGATCGAAACATCGAGCTTTAAAAGCATGAATGCAGTTTCCTCCTTACGATAAAAAATCACTGCATATGATGATATTTTCACAGGTAAAAACCCTTCATGGAAGGGACTACCTGAAGGAAGTAAGACTACTAGAGACAAAATGCATCAAGATTGCCTAGCAAGCCGTAGACCTGAATTTCCTAAAAGAATGTAGGAACAAACAACTAATGTCACAATTCGTCGTGATCAAACAAAATCTTTGAAACCCCAAAAACAATTCGTTGTTCAGATCCATGATTTTTAAACCTAAACTGACCTAATTCCTTTTTTGACCTATTAACCTCTTACATAACCATATTTATAACGGCTCTTTTGCCTCTCGATGGATTTTTGTGGAAGCACTCCCGATGATGATCTTAGAGTGAGATAGAAACGTCGAGCTTTAAAAGAATGAATGCAGTTTCATCCTTACGATAAACACTCACTGCATATGATGATCTTTTCACAGGTAAAAACCCTCTATGGAAGGGACCGCATGAAGGAATTAAGGCTACTGGACACAAAAAGCATCAAGATTTCCAAGCGAGCCACAGACCTGAATTTCTTGAAAGAATGTAGGAACAAACAGCTAATCCCCCAATTCGTCATGATCAAACACAATCTTCGAAACCCCAAAAACAATTCATTGTTCAGATCCATGATTTTTAAACCTAAACCAACCTATTTCCTTTTTCAACATCTTAACCTCTTACATAACCATATTTATAACGGCTCTTTGGCCTCTCGATGGATTTTTGTGGAAGCACTTCTGATGATGATCTCAGAGTGAGATCGAAATGTCAAGCTTTAAAAGCATGAATGCAGTTTCCTCCTTATGATAAACACTCACTGCATATGATGATATTTTCATAGGTAAAAACCCTCCACGGAAGGGACTTCCTGAAGGAAGTAAGACTACTAGAGACAAAATGCATCAAGATTGCCAAGCGAGCCGCAAACCTGAATTTCCTGAAATAATGTAGGAAAAAATAGCTAATCCCCTAATTTGCCATGATCAAACACAATCTTCGAAACCCAAAAAACACTTTGTTGTTCAGATCCATGATTTTTAAACCTAAACCAACCTATTTCCTTTTTTGACCTCTTAACCTCTTACATAACCATATTTATAACGGCTCTTTGGCCTCTCGATGGATTTTTGTGGAAGCACTCCTAACGATGATCTCAGAGTGAGATTGAAACATCGAGCTTTAAAAGCAAGAATGCAGTTTCCTCCTTACGATAAACACTCATTGCATATGATGATCTTTTCATATTCTTTCCATGTCAGGTCCCATGAACTAGTCTTTTTATTCTGTTGTTTCCAGCAGTCTTTTCATCTACAAGCAGATGGTGTCTAATTTCTCCAAGCTCAGGAGTGCCTGTTGCACCCACTGGTGTGCTTCTCTCTTGAGTCTCTACAGTTTGGCTGTCTCCAGCATGATTTGATTTTGTATTGTGCTTCTCGATGCTCTTTCTCTTTTCCAATGCTTGAATTTGTTGTCAAGTCTGTCGGGTCTACTGAAAGACTTTCCCATAATAAGTAGGCCAGTCCCGGAGTACCCCTTCTGTAATGATAGACTCTTCCATGTGGTATTGCAGCACTTTGTAAGCTTATGAGAAGGCTATGTACTACTGCATCAGTAATCTAGATGTCTCTTATTTTTGTTCTTCCTTTGTATTTTGCATTTGTACTTATAGGGTAGACACGACACTCTCAAACAGTTGATATGCCTTTTCAAGCGACTTGTCGGTGTCGGCTTCCATCGGTCCTGGTATCACAGATTGTGCTAGGTTTCTGCATTTTAACAGAAATTCAACTTGTTCCTTCTCAGTTTCGTCGAGCCCCTTGCATCTGGTCTGGATTCTTGTTTTTGCTTCAATGGCCAGACTTTCTAAGAGTTTTCCCAACTCTCCGTCCTTCATCTTTGTTGCATCGATTGTAGTGGTCGACCCAAGCTGTCTAATGTGGACCATTGTCGATTGTGACTCTTTTTGGTGGTCCTTCTTCTTTCTGTCTCTCTTCCTCTTATTTTTATGTTGTTCTACTTGTTGTTGTGCTTGTGCATCTGCAAGGGTTAGACTCCCCTGTGGTTGATTTTCTTGTGTTGGGTTTTCTGGTTGTTGATCTGCAATGGTCGGTGTAACTTCTGGCTGGATATCTTAGGTTAGCTTTGTAGTTGGATGTGTATCTGGGGGATTTTGGGCAGAGGGTTCGGGTACATATGTTTTAGTTGTGGTGGGTTCGGGTAAAGGTGGTTTAGGTGCAGGTGGTTTAGGTGGAGAGGGCTCAGGTGCAGACTCTGGATTGGGAAGTGGTGGTGAAGATGGTGAATGGTCAGGTGCAATTGGTGTGGTATGGATATGGTCACTTGGTGTCGGGTCCTCGACTTGTGGTGGTGAATCCTTTGGGTTGTTAGAGAATAATTTGTTGATTACCCGATTGATTTCTTCTAGGATTTCTTCTTCTACATCCCTTGCTATTTCATTGGCTAATGGGGGTATGAGATGTCGACAGGGATAAGGGATGAGGTTCAACTTGCGACAACTTGAGCTGTCTTGTCGGGGTTCCTCACAAATGTTTATTTTATAATTCCCACAGACCTTATATTATGGGGTATTTGTATAGGTTGTGAAGGAATGAGCTTCCTTGATCCACTATCTTTGATCAGATGAAATCTGGTGGTGATCTTCTGGACAGAGGTGAGTAGTTCATGCAATTTCTCAATGTATGCCTGGAAATCACTATCCTGGTCGAACCTCTCTTTCAAGGTTTCTGGCATAACATTTTTACATATGTCGGCTGGCCTTATAGTGGGTAGCTGTGGAATTTATTCCTATGTGATCTGGGTCAGAGATGGGGGTGGAGGTGTAGAAACTAAATCGACAACATTTTCAGCCGTTTAAGTGTTTGTTCTTTTTACCTTTTTGGTTGACCCTGTTGTGCTTCATACATGATATTATTTCTTTCATGTTCTAATACACATCTTTTGAGGATGTCATCCAGGCCCATTTTATATAAAAATCCATTTATGAGGCTATATGGTGCTACTTTCATGGCTAATATTTGTTTCTTTTTCGTGCTCATGCCCTCTGGTGCTTGTCCATTTTCTAAGAATTGAGATATTTCCTCTATTTCTACTAGGACTGCTTCTATTCGAAATAAATGTGCATCCGACAGGTCATCTTCGACTCTTGTCGGTTCCTCTCCTGTGTCGATGCATGACAAGTGGTCAGGTCTGACATTTAATTTTCCTGATCTAACAATGACTTCAAATTTGAATTCTTGGAATAGAAGTAGCCATCGACAAAGTCTCCCATTGTGTAAGGGTTTATTTACAAGGTATTTTAATGCTTGGTGGTCGGTATAAAAGATGAAAGGGTTGGCTAGTATGTAATGTCGATACTTTTGTAGTGCAAAGACCATTCCTAATGCTTCTCTCTTTGTTTTCGAATAGTTTCTTTCTACTTTATTTAATTTTCTACTACTGTAAACTATGGGGTAGTCCATTCCGTCGTCCCTTGATTGTGTTAAGATTGCTCCTATTGCCGAGACATGAACCCGGGTCTCTTGGGTGAGAGTTGAGTATCCTAACCAACTAGAATACAATGGAACCAATGTCATAATCTCATGGATCACAGAGGGTTACCAATAATACACATTAAAGCATACAGACATAACAAAGACAAGATACAAGAGCATAGATGTAGAACAACAGATTATATTATATTATGAGGGTCCATACAAACACAGAACTGAACCAAGTTCTCATCTGTCTCAACAGCCTAATATATATGATTTACAAATAGTTAGATATGACTACCTGTCGGTTCGATCAACTGACATGACCTTATGCGGCTGACCTAATCTCTAATTAGTCGACTAATCGACGTAGTCGGCTTACCGACTAGCTCCTCCAACAACATCCTTTGCACAAACCTTAATGTTTTATCTGGAGTTCCAGTAGACTCGTCACCACTTGGTTTACCATCGATAATGCCTTGGTGTATATGTGAATGTATTATAGGCCATAATTCACTTGGTTCCATTGTTTCGTGAACTAATTCTTGTTCTGGTTGGCCTTTCAATTTGTAGAAGCCTTCATCTTGATCTCCAATTACTATTGCATCATCTAAGGTTTTACCTTTAGACCACATGCGAAATTTTACATACATAAATGCAACTTAGAATCCTCTAGTATCAAGGATTGATATGGGAAAAAAATTATTCTTCAACCTTGGTACATAGAGAACATCTTTTATATTGATAGAATTTACTCAGTCTAGCTTATAGGATGCTTTTCCTACCCTTTTTATGGAATATTGATAGTCATATCCAAGTTTTACCTTGTGAGGTGAGTCTTCTTCTATCATGTTGATGCAGGAATGTTTGACTCCATTCATTTTCCTAGAAGCACCTCTATCTACAATCCAAACGTTTCTACCATGAGTAACCACACCGGTGAGTGTTGAAATCATGACATATTCTAGATCATTGTAGGAGTCTTCTCTAGCTCTCTTCTTGATCGGTTCATAATACTACATAGCATGAGAATGGTATCTCTTCTTATTTCCTTTCTTCTTGGGACAATATATTGCAATATGTCCTTTCCCATAACAAGTGAAACATATGAACCATGAGTAATCCTTCTTCTTAAATCTTTTAGGATTCTTGTCAGAATTTTCCTCATTATTTGTCCTTCCCTTATTGGCATGAGTTGTTAGGGATTTATTTCCATATTCACCCATATTTTATTCTCTTTCTATAAATCTAGTTTCTTCTTGTGTGCATTCCTCCCATAGCCTAGTAAATTCGGCGATCCTTCTTCTAGCACAATTTTCTTGAATGAAATATTCCCATGATCTTGGTATACCATTCAAGGTAGTCATCACTAATTTTTGTTCTTCAATATTGTATCCAATAGATTCTAGTTTATATTTGATCTAGGATACCCTTTTGAAGTAATATTGTATGCTTTCTGAATTCTACATCTTCACGCCCTACAGTTGAGTCCTCAAGGTCATCTTCCTATTGATATTATTTCCTTCATCGAAGTTGGTCAAAGCATAAAAAATATACTTGGGATTCTTCAAGGAGGATACACGTGGGATCAAATGATCCTTTTTGGACTTCTAAATAATAATATTTAATTTGACCAAGTTCCTCTTATGCTTAGCTTTGTCTTCATCTCCCTCTGGCTCTACAACTTCTCCTTTGACATAGTTTTCCAGATCACACTCTTCTAGTATAAGAAGCACTCTATACTTCCATGCCTGGAATTTCTCAATTCCTTCAATCTTGGTATTGTTTGACATATTGATATAATGAGAACATCAAATGGAAATAGATATAATGGTACTTACCAATAAGAGTGCTTCAACCAAATTCTTTCTTCAATGCCTTTCTAGAAAAATGATTCTAGTTGACCTAGGGTTTGATAGAGAAACCCTAATTTATCAACTTTTGTTACCTGGAAATATTATTGGAGATAGATATGTTCCTCCTCGAGGAAATTTGAGTAGTGTGCTCCTTTTCTCAAATCCGTGGACAAAAATGCAGAAAATTTGATGCCCTAGTTTTCCTGGGAGTAGTGTTAGGTCAAAAATTAAAAATTCATTGATCAAGAAACTTCCTCAATAGGAATATGCTCCCTTATAGAGTGATCTAGATGGTCCTCCTTTTTCAGCTGATATTTGGATGGAAGTACTCTGAATAGGAAACCCTAGTTTCCAACTTTTGTTAGTTTCAACTACACAAAGACTTGTTTTAGCGTATCTATGATACAATGTTATAATTTTAATAGTTATATTATATCTTCAAACAATTAACACTATCTCATCATAACCATTAGCAATAGGATCACCGAAAGAAAGAAAAGGATGGAAATAAAAAAAATAACACAAAGATTTTCATTTGGGAAACCACTAGGGAGAAAACCCAACAACTTCTTTAGTATAGATTCTCTCACCAAGTGCAATGCCAAGCCAAGATAAGATAAACCCAAAAGACAAAAGAAAATTATTCTTCTCTCCAATGAACTTATTATTCTCTCTCATGCACACTTTCTTAAGTGAGTTGTGTTTCTAAATGAGAGATTCTCCCTCTCTATTTATAGAAATCATGTGTGTGACCTTTTTCCCTAACTAGTCCAACTTATTACTCTTACAGGGTCGACTTGTCTAGGGAGACTCAAAATAATATTTATATAATATTTATTTTGGGTACTATTGACCTGACTTACAACAAAAGTTTTACATTGATTCTTTCAATACGTTTACATGAGAAAGTATATAATTAACATCTCTCAAAGGAGGTACAACAATAATATCTTCTGAAGTTACATTCTTCAACACTATTTTCATAAATGAGTGATAAAAATGACTAAATATACTACTAGTTGATGATAACTAATGATTAAAATGACTAAATATACTACTTGTTGATGGTGATCAATGAATACAACTACTAAATAAGCAACCAAATAACGACAATCAATGACTAAAAAAATACTAAATATACTACCAATTGACGACAATTAATGATTAAAATGACTAAATATGCTAGTTGTTAATGGTAATGAATGATTACACCTACTAAATTAATGAGAAAATAATAGCAATCAATGACTAAAGAAACTAATAAAATGCTATCAAGTTGATGAATTGGAAAAACCAATAAACATTTACATTTTTTTAGACATAAATTTAGTTGCATTATAAATGACTGGAAATAAACTACTAATAGTCAAGCGACCAAAATTGGTCATTTATATGCAATTTTTAGTAGTTTTTTTATTTATATTATTTTTCCTACTAAATTTCGTGATGATATTTTCAACGAGGGGGGGTGGTATTCCTCATCGTGATGAATACATTCATTCTAATGAGGATTTTATTGCAAACATAATTTTCCAGGAAATGCAGAGAGAAAATGCAATTATGAGCCAAATTAAGTGTAGGGATAGACCTTTTTATATCAATCCAAAGCATTCAAGTTATAAAAGGTCTAGGAAAGGATTGCTCACAAGTCTAAGTTATATTACTAATTTTATTTTGAGTGATTTTTGTCAAAAGAATTGTTTGAAACATATAGACTAGAATTATGCCTTGTAGAAAACGCAAGCATACCTGTGAATGAACAAAAATATCAGAAGTTCATGTTTAGTGGGGTGCATGATTTATACAAAGACAAGGTATGATTATCTCATTCTAAATAATTTTCTTTGTAGAAAGGCATTCAAAATAATTCATTTAATTGGTAATCTTCGGCTATCAAGAATTGAGATAAGGATAGGAAAGAATCCTACATTTTATTCTACAGATTATCATGGACAAATCACTATGTCATAAACACACGTTGCTATGTCATGGATGCAATACTTATTTTACAAGCATGTAGACAGTATGCCAAATAGAGAAACAATACACATTCTAGATAATTTCACAAGGTGTGAAATCTACAAATTATACAAAGAATATGTTGAAGGTGTTGAATAAAATGGTGATTTCATCAAAAATGTGTATTTTACAAGATTATGGAAAAAATGTTCAACAACATCCACATTCCTTAGAGGTCAAGGATGGGGATTTGCAATAGATGTTCTTTTCTTAAATATAGAAGATATATATCTGAAGGGATTAAAAGAGGTACATGTTTACAAAAAAAATTGTTCTTGGATTAATATCAATTATAAAAAATCGTTATCGATATTTTAGTTTTATGTTATTTGTAGATTCCATTATCAATGCATTTCAAGCACATCAAAATCAACAATCAAGTGAAAAAAAAGTTGTATAAACATTGCAAGAAGTGTTGTGATTCTCCACATAAGTATATGGGTCTGATAATTGATGGCATGGATAACAAAAAACACTTTTGCCACATTTTTTCCATACACCAAAGAGTTTAAAAGATGAAAGTTGTACTTAGTTTCACTTGGTTGGTTGTTTTGTTTTTAATGGTTGGGTGTCTCCAAGGGTTGAATTTAAAACTCCAAATATCCATAATGATGCAAATATGACCATCACCATAATTCAATATGTCCTTACTCATTGGTTCGTTGATATTCTTAAAGTTTTATAGTTGCAATTCGACAACATCATCTAGGAATACAAAAATAAGATCATGTTTGGTTATCTAAACATGCTTGTTGAATTGGGGATTTTTCAAAAGGTAAAACTTGGTTTCCTTCTTGTTGGGCATACACATTACCATATTGATAAAATGTTTAGCCATTTTTCAGTCACATTGAGGAAGAATGTTGGGATCCTACCACCATTAATTGAAACTATCATAAAAGAATATACTGTAGAGCCTCTTGTATACACATTGGAACAAATTATTGAAATGAAATTATTATTTTTGGGATCCCATGATGAATAAAGGTGCATTGAAAAACTTAATGAAATTATCTTTCAACATACATTTTGTATAAAAAAAATGATGGAAAAACACTAATATGGGGAGAGAAGTATTCAACTAGTGCAGAATGGGGGCCTAAATTAGCTTTAACATTTTTGAAATTAACCCCAAGTTGTCAAATTTATGCTTCAAAGTTATTATTATTGCAATCATTTTTCGACATGATAGAGATGTCAATTCTCTCAATGTTTGGAAGAAATAAAAAAGTCTATCAAAGATACGTATGAGAAGTTTTATGTTGGAGATTCTTTTGGTGGGAGTTCTTTATCATGGAGTAGACTGACATAATTTCAAACTCTACAAATGGAGACATATTTTTAAAGACTCCATTTTGTTGGCCACAAAGTATGTCAAATGAAAATGAGGAAAAAATGTTAAACCTAAAGGTGTTGATTCTTTTCAAGTAAAGGAAAGAGAAATGTATATTGGCTATACAATATCATATGCATAGTGTGAGGGGATGTAAGACCTTTATAGGGGTTCAGTACAAGATATTAAGGAAGGTTGCATGAATGCAGTTTTGGCTACATATGATCCATGTTATTATCCACTCTAGATTGAAAAAGTTATGAAGGTCAATAAATAAAATGAAAAAGTTATATCAATTGAAGTACATTGGTATGCAATAGATACACACCCATTTGATGGTGTGTATAAGCGATAGATGGTTGAGAAAAGGTTTGTAGAAAGAGAAAAAGAAAGGGTCAAAATATAAATTTTCGTCATATTGACATCTTGACATTAGAGGACGGTGATATACTTGTTTATGAATTCAAGTTGAAAAATAAAGCCACTCTTTGCTCAATGACTAAAAATATCATCAAGAGTTTGTTATCAAAAGAAATAGTTTCAATATGGGAGTCTGCTAAACCAAGCTGTAGATCTAGAAGGAATTTGAAATCTAAAAATGTTGGGCATACAAGTAGACTCAGATGGTGCACTTCGTGATAATAAAGAAGAATATGTTTAATCTACATCTTCATTAAGTCCTTCATATGAAGATAATGCATATTTTTATGGGGTGTTAGAATCCAAGAGTCATTTTTAATAATTGCACAAAACATTGTATAGACTTTTTATTAATATGATGTTTGTATGGAAACTCTAAAGGAGTGTTCGAATTTTTATATGAATCATTTGTACTTTTTTTGGTTTAATATATGATTTGATTTTGAATGTCATCATAATGGATTTTATTTCATATGGAAAGAGTGGTGGAAATAATTTATCAAATAATTTGTGTTTGATATGCAAGTTTTACTAAAATTACATAAATATAATGCAAATATTTTTGTTGCAATAATTGTAGTTGCAAACAAGTTGTAAATTTAACTCTTCAATTTTTTTTTGTACCAATAGCGTTAGTTTTCAATTCAAGGGTTGATTTTAATTTTTTTAATAACAATATGGATCTTTTAGGTCACAGCTATATTTTTAAACATGAAAAAAAATTGATATTGGTATCACCATTTTTCCTTTTGGTGTTTTTGATGCAAAAAATTCAGTTTTGATGGTTAGAGTTCTTGTTATTTGTATATAGTTATAATTTCATAGTATACTATGTTTTAAGCCACGGTTCAATGGTCATGAAGATCAATGTGAAGATGAGCGATGATGTCACTCTATGTCTAGAACATATCATGAATGTAGGATTACATAAGTATAAATGCATACTAAAGAAACACACTTTAACTAAAGACACGTTATACCAAGTTGATCTTAACTAAATCCTAAGTGTCTTAATTTCCTAACATCTCCCCTTAAGAACAGCTTGGAATAATCTGAAGGATTTACAAAAGTGACACAATAGGAGAAGGAGGGAGGCATTCGATCCTATGCCCCCTTAATGAAAAATTACTGAACTCCTAATATAGATCAAAGTTTAGAAAACTTCACTTCTATAAGATACTTTTTGAACATGTTAGCAACTTAATCATTTGTAGGGAAAAATAACACTTCAATAATGTGGTACTAAATAAGATTTCTGATCAAGTACATTTGTATCTCAATATGTTTTCTACACTAATGTTGAACTATATATTGGTGATCTTCATGGAAAAATAATTGTCACACTAAAGGATAGTTGGATGTTGTTGTTCAAATCCAAAATCTAAAAGTATTTGTTGAATGACTTGCATTAACTATGACTCAATATCATTCTTTTGTTGAATAAAGAGCAAGACCATATTTTTTCTTACAATACAAAGTGATATGTCCATAAGCAATACTGAAAACATAAACTACAATAGAACTGTAATCATCGGGGTCATTGGTCCAATCTAAATCAGTGACATCTACCAACAGAGGAACCCCCCTGAACTGTAACAAATCCCAAACTAAATTGTACCTCAGATATATCAAAATATTCCTTTTTCTTAATTCCAATGGATTTCATGGAGTGTTTTGCATTGATACCAAGAAACAATACCAATAATAAAAGAAATACCAAGATAGATATTAGTCAAGTACAAAATATTTCCTACTAACAAATAGCACAAAGTAGCATCTACTTCAGGTGTAGTACATGTGACATAAAGTTTGAATCTATATTGGAAGGAAGAGGGGGTTGGATTACAATCATCCATGTGAATGTGAAAAATAAGGTCACAAACATACTCAGACTGAGAAAGAAAAATTCCTTCATTGGTTTGTAGGACTTGAAGATCAAGAAAATAATGTGAATGTCCTAAATGTGTCATTTCAATTTTATTATTAAGGATGGATTTCACATGGGTTAAAAGGTTATGGTCATTACTATTGGACACAATGGCCACACTAAGAGGGGGGGTGAATCAGTGTCTAGGAAATTTTAAAATTTTTACCTTCTTTTAGCCAATTAGAGCATATCAATCATTATGTCATAAATTGCACAATCAAATTCATCATGAGTCATAAGCACAACACCACATCAAAAGGGACAAAATAATATGTGGAATTTTGATCTTTATTTATTGTACATGGAAGACAACAATATTCTTGATTAGAGTCAACATCAACTAATAAAAAGAGCACCAAATCTCATAATAGGACCCAACCTGGTTTCCTTAGCTTCAACTAAGAAGGGTTTGAATAATCCAATCCTCAAGTGCAAGATTATTCTTGCAATCAATCATATGGCTCTGTTTAACAACCAACCTCTACTCTACACATGAATCTCTACTCATCACTATGCTGGTCAACATTGCTCATCAATCTCTAGTAAATATGCTCATCGATGCTTCTCAACACTGCTTCTCATCATAGCTTCTCATCACTGTTGCTCATCAATCTATGGTCAATCTTCTCATCATTGTTGCTGAACACTACTTCTCATCATAGCTGCTCATCACATTTGCTCATCACTGATGCTAATCACTGCTAGTCATCACAGTTTCTCATTATTGCTGCTTAGAATATATTTGCACAACAACTTTTCTCATCACTGCTAGTCATTATTTTATCCTCATTAATAATATTGGTAAAGCTGGTCAATCTACTCATGTAGTCATCATTGTACACCTCATCATACACAATTACTAAACAATTAATTATGTTATGCTTTCACTGAACATAAGGAATGCATCATCATGCATAATCATCATAGGTATGCATCATCATCATAGGGTATGCATCATCATCATAGGGTATGAATCCTCATCGTCAAATATACATCATCACCATATCAGTGTGCACCGTTTATGCATCATCATCATAGGTATGCATCATCATCATCATCTCAGTTTTAATCGTGTATGTGTCATCAACATCAAGTATACATCATAATGCATAGGAGAGCATCATCACACTATGGTATGCATGTACATGATATTGTATAGGAGTGCATCAAGTTCATAGAGTGTACACCATTATCACATGCATTATCATCATAAATTGTATCATATCATAGCATAAAGGTATGCAAAATCATAATCATAGCCTCCATAATGAATTTAGGTATCTATACCAATATAGAGGCTCACATATTAGGATCAAACATGAGCTCTATCCATGAGAGACATGTTCCATCACAAGAGAACCCCAAAAGCATGAACCATACCTTTCTGAACATCACAAGATGAAGAAACAACATAAAATCTAGAAGAATCTCTATATCATGTCACCACATAGCCCTCATGACAAGCTTTCCAACAAGCCAATAATTTTGTTATTCTCATTCTGTATGAGAAAGTTATTCCAATTTTAGTGAAGATGCCCAGAAATTTCTCCTCCACTAAGTTTTGTACTTTTCTCCAAGCGTTGCAAAAATACAGAGAGAATTGATGATGAACAAATGAAATGTTTGATATGCTTTTGGAGTGTGATAATGTGTTTAAATACACATTCAAGTGGACATATCTCATGCTAACTTGTCTTCAAAGGTAAGAAATTTTATTAATTTGAGTTTTATTTTTGACTTTAAACTTCTTACCACCTCAATGGTCAACCTTATGTATTTTTATTATTTTTCTTACCACCTAAATGGTCAAACTTATGTATTTTTATTATTTTTATTACCACCTAAATGGTCAAACTTATGTATTTTTATTATTTTTCTTTTAAAACATCCTTCAGAGTCAATCATATCATTTAAAATTCATGGGAGTATGTCCTCCACATCTTCATAGGGTTCCATCAAGCCACTAGGGATTTTAATGGCATGCTATCTGCAAGGTTCCATCATGGGATTCAAGCTTGTCACTAAATGGACCATCATCAAGCCAATATGTTTGTGGATTCCTTAACCATGTCAAGTGCAAGTAATGGGAATCAAGGTCTTCACAAGGTTCCATGACTTCATTAAGTCACCAAAGACCATATCATCATGTCATATAACCATGTCAAGTGTAAGTAGTTGGATCCATGACCTTCCCAAGGGAATCAGGGTATTCATCAGGGGTTCCATGGGATTCTTCATCATACCAGGGGTTCCATAACCTATCAAGGACCATACAAGGTCATCATCATCATATAAGAGCTCCATGACCACGATAAGGGTTTCAATTCCACCAACCACTAAGCGTGGGTCCAAGGACTTCATCAGGGATTCTTCAACAAACAAGAGGATTCATAGGCTTCTTCAACCACCTCATCCACACTAGGAGGCCCTCAAAGGTCAACATCCATCATGGCATCATCTATGGGGTAGTTAGGTATTCTCATGGGGTACTATGATACCATCAAAGCATGAATGACCACATAATGGGTCATTGATTCTTCTCCAACCGATATAGCGGTTCTCTATTGTCTAGGAAGGCTTTAGGACCATCTCCAGGGTCTTGAACACCATCAGGAGGGTCTTCGTCATCTTCAACAAGGTGGTAGCTCCAAGATCCATATTTGTGGGTACAAGGACCTTGTCAACTGGGTATAGGGTGCTTCAAGGAACAAACCCACTCTGTAAGGGATCCAATGCAAGTCCATGTTTACATTAATGACAATTTGATCAATAATATCCCACTTTCTCATTAATTAAAACAACTCATGCTCCCCCTTTGAGCATTCTCCCCTTTTATCTTCATCTCTCCTGCTTTGGCATTAATAGAAAAGGGTGTCCACATACCTGTATCTGAAATCCACTGGTCATTGCTTCCCCTGTCAATATGCACAATCCTAGGACCTACCTGTATGCTAGGTGTAGCACTGTTGAAGCCCTAGCTATGTGCAGTTTCACCTACCTTCTGTCTATAGGACGGAAGGATAGATTGAAGTGGAAAGAAAGAAAACCTACAACAAGTTGTTAGAGAGAACTAATGGAGAACCTGGAACACAAATTCAGAAATCACAGTATATGCCTCTAAATAATCTATAAAATGAGAATTAACAGCAGAAATAAAATCATATACCTTCTATATTTGGTTTAAAATGGGGCCACCATGCCCTAGCTCAGGAAGTTACCTCTCTACCAAGTTGGGTTCTATGGAGCCATGCTCAACATACATGAAGTTTGGCTAGTGGAGAAAATGAAGTGAGAGGGATGAGTGGCTTGAGAATGAGTGTTTTCTCAAGGCACTCATACGGTTAGAGTAATGGTAGGAAGAGATGAGTGTGTTGAGAGTGACCCCCACCCCTTTATTTATAGCTTTTTTCTTTGCTTTAGGGTTTTTAGCCCTTGGTCAGGGTTTTAATCCCTTTTCATCCCTTTCTTAGCTCTTTTGGGGTTTTTAGGCCCCTTTTAGGGCTTTTAGCCCCTTTTTGAAGGATTTTTCCCCTTTATGAGCTATTTTGTCTCTTTTATGGGTTTTTAAGCCCTTTTTGATGTTTTTTGATCTTTTGAGGGACAACATAGGTTACATAAGGGTGTGCGGGTCAATAAGGGTTATGAAATGGATGTCTTCATGTGGCGTAGGCCATATGGAGAAAGTCAGGTGATTTTTTGGGTTAAAATATTCCCCCCTGATGTGTGAGGGCAGGAGCTCATCATATGGCCGACGAACATCATAGGATTTTCTAGGGAGAGGCGGTGATTCCTGGTTTGGGACATGGTGGATTTGGTTTTTGTATTAATGTTATTTCCCATAAATGGGTGAGATATAATGAATATGTGACATGTATATGGACGAGGCAGGAATCCCCATGCTCGTAAGAATGTCAAAAGAATAATGCAATCCGGTCTCCTAAATGTAAGATTCGATCATATACAATTGGTGTTACATAATGGTGGCCTCAATAAGAGCCCGAACACAATACTGATCTGAAGAACTGATACATCAGACCCATGGCATTCTCATGGAATGCTATATCTTCATAACTGATGGTATGTTGGATATGGAGAGGTACATAAATGTAAGGAATTACTGATAGAGAGTCAGAGTCTCTATGGTACAATATGCCACATCAATTATGAATCTATACAGAAGCACTACTCTGGGGCTTTTGAACATTGTCTCCAAGGCAACTCAGAAATCACTAGGGACATGAACCTATCTGGGTCACTTCATAGAATCACCAATGTGCTAGAGTTAGGTGAGACCTGTAGTTTTTGACCAAATACTACACAAACCAATACCATGTATGAATCTCAACACTGCTATGATGTAGTTGAAGTCGAGCACATGAGACACAACCATCCTGAGAGGCACTAAGGACTCCTCTCAAGTGGTCCAAGGAACTCATCAATGAGGTTAATGAAACTAGAATACAGGGACCTTTGGTCCTATCCTCTAGAATACATGTGTTGTTGTCAACAAAGGGAGACCTGCAACTCACCAAGGAATTGGTGTTTCCTTGGCCAGATGCATGAGGGAGATAACCAAAGGTGCGATACAATCTGGGGACTGACACACTGAATGGGGGAATAGGGGTGTTGGTTGTTATTATGTCTAAATTAATCCACCTATTCTTTAATTATCAACTGGGGTTGGTAAGCTTTGAGTTGACACAAAATATATGCGAAGGTATAGGGTGTCGTTTAAGTCTTTTAAAAAACAAAAGATCGAAAGATATTTCAAAATGAAAAACTGAGTCAAACTCCTAAAAATGAAATTATTAAAGTAATTAAGCTGAGACATAATAATAAACTAAATAATTGATAGTAAACTTTAATCTTAAATACAATCAACAATTAACTATTCAAACTGAAAACTGAAAACTAGGGTACAAGGAAAACTTAACTTATAAGCAACTAGAAAACTTAATAAAGAAAACTTAAAAAGAAGAAAGTAGAAAACTTAATAAAATAAATATCTTTAGGTTCTATCATACAAATTCTTTCAACAATATCACAACATAAAAGAGACAATGTAGAAACATACTAAGGAAAACACATATAACCATAAATCTCACATACAAACAAATAAATCAATTCAAAAGGAATAAACACAAAACCATACAACGACAAAACAAAATCATAAACAAAACTTAAGAATAACTTAAAATTCATTCAAGGTAAAAGAAGTAAGGAAAATGATAAAAATTTAATAAATAATTTAAAACAACTAAATTTTAACTTTAAGGTTAGACAACACTAATACCTAACTATTACAGTCAAAACATAATTCAGACATCAACAAAACAAAACTAAAAAGAATCTTAAAACACATAAAAACACTAAAAACAACACTAAGGGTTGAATGATAGAATGAACTATGGGTCTGAAAGGGGTGGCTAAATAACAGACTGAACAGGCTGTCGGAATGACAGGCTACACAGTTAAAATAGTAAAAACTAACCTAAATAAACCAATCTTCAGATGAAGCCATGCAGATGTAATTCTAATGCATCGGAACAGTAAATAAACCTATTTAACAACAAATTAACTTTAAACTAATTCATGAACAAAAGGAATCATTGCATATTAAACTAATAAATAAACTGGAAATTAACTTACATAAATTCAAAACAATAGAGGAAATAATAGAATAGAATTTATTATAAATTCATGAAAACAACTTATTCTATATTCTTGAAAACAAAGAATGAAAATAATGCTCGAAATGAAATAACTGGAAACCAAATGACTAAAAGAAAATAACTAAAAGAAAGCTTTGCACACATCTAACTAATTAACTTTGAAATAAAACTAAGTTAATGTATTACAGAAAACAAATAGAATAGCATTTACTATAATATGTTGGAAGCAAACTAGAAATTAAACTAGACTAGCTAAAACATAAAAGAAACTAAGCTAAACAAAGAAAATGAACCTCTAGTTGATGAGGGGCCCTCTCAGCAATCAAGGGTGACGCCTAGCTAACTTCTACTTAAATGCAATATTCAACAACAATGCATACAACTCTTTATTCAGATAGTGGAACATAAATATAATGTTCAAGAGTAAATCACAATAAGAACTCTTCTCCTAACTCCGCTAATTAACTGATTTTCTAGCTAACTTCATCTCTCTCATAGAGGATGCTTTATATAATGATTTACATGGATGAGCAAGTCAACCCTTTAGTGGTCGAATGCTCTCTAAATTTAGTCGACTATAATGGCATTTAGCTGATCGCAAGCCAACACATAAGCATCTTCCTTTTCCAGCGTAGCGGGTTTTCAGATGTGGCGCATGACTCATTCTTCAACGTGACTGTGGAATGGTGGCAAGCAAGGAAAGCATACATGGTGGGTCTTCTAGAACGTAGGTCATTCTATTATTTAAACGTGCAAACTGGTGGTAGTTTGAATCCAGGTAGAGGAGGCCACGAGCGATCCTTATAGAGTGATGATCATGCTATCACATGGGAGCATGGACAACAAAATAGTTTGCAGCTGTTTCATGTTTTAAATGCCTGTACTTAATTCTCAGCAGCACGTAGTCTGATGAGCAATCTAAACGGAGTGTTGAATGGAAGGCTGGGACATGAGCTGGATACACTGGGCGTCAATCTAGGGAAAACAGAGTGTCTATCTGCTGGCATGCTTCAGGATTGGAGTCTATAGCAACACCTTTCGACATCTGGAAAACCACCAATGAGTTTCATGCAATGGGCTGAATGACGAGCTAGACATGCTATGCGAAAAGAAGGCTAAATGTGTTTTACGTATTAACTTGGCCCAAAAAGATTCAAAAACCTAAAAACAATTATACAAACCAATTAATACATTAAATATGTTTTAATAATGTTATTTTTAATTAATAAAACCATAAAAATGATAATAATAAAATAATTTTATATAAACCTTAAAAACACTCATACCTAAGGTTGAATAATGATCTGCATGTCATAAAATATACAAAAGATAATAAATATGTGGTTAAATGAGTAATTCATCTGCCCAAAATTATAACAAATATAGGATCAACATTCCCCCAAACTGAATAAATGCTAGGTCCCACTGAGCAAAAACAAAGAAAAACAATTTAGGAAGAAGGCGAACTAGTAGCTGCCTTCAACTTGGCAGATGAAGAAGATAATTTAAACTTCAATCTATTAACCTGTAACTTAAAAATAACATATCTTTCATGTCACACATTGTATGAAATTTAAAAATGACTTCATTGGGTTTTCAACATTCTTAATTTAACAGTTCTCAGGTTCAAAATAATTTTATTATTTATAAGGTTTAAAATTAATTCAACCATTTCCAAAGTAAAACTTTGAGCAGGTTGAATATATAACATAAAAACATAAATCCCATTTTGAATAACAAAAAGATTGATCATTTTCATGCATGATTGAGTAAGAGAATAGAATTATTAATAGTGAAATGGAAGTAAAAACTTTTTGCCCAAAAACAAAATTTGGTTAGAAAATTTAATCATAAGTACTATAATATCACCATTTTTCTCAGATCGCTATTTGATATTTCATTTTCCTTCATTTGATTCTTCATATGGTAAGACCATACTTTGCTGTAAAATATGCTTCAAGCTATAACCAAATTCCATTGTTTATATTCCTGAAAATACTTATCATTTGTTAGAGATAAATATATTTATCATAAATGAAAAGTAAAACAATCTAATTTTCCTAATCCTTCCTCCCCCAAACCAAAGAGATAGCGTGTCCTCAAGCTATACGGGGAAAAATAGAAAGAATGCTAGCATGTTGTGAATTTGTTGTAAGGAAAACTAACTAGTAAATGGAAATGGTTCAGAAACGTATATTTATGAAAAATAAAGCAGTGCTTAGAAAGACCATATAAAATGAGAATAATATAATTAAAAGAAAACCATAGCAAAAACTAGCCATCCATGCCTCATTGTAAAGATATCCTGTCATCATAAAGCATTTTAAGTGTACACTAGAGTGTGTGATATTTGCAGCTATGGGTCCCATTTCTAATATAATGATATCTTAAGTATATGCAGAATTTAGACGGCTGGAGAAAAGTCAACTTAGAGCCATTCTCAAATGACATTATAACAATTGGCCATGACATAATTTTTTTGAATTTTTTTCATATATTATCATTATTGTATGAATTATGTGCATAGTGGTGTATTCAACATATCTCATTTACCAAATATTGTCCTGCTACCATCAGGCCTGTTCAGTACCCCGGTGGGTTTATCTTGGTACCATGCAAGCATAGCCCCGCTTCTAGTGAGCTTGTTCAGTACCCTTATGGGTTTACTTGCGTTTATCGAGCTTCCTATTGTAAGGTTTTTACTTAGCATTGACCCGCTCCCAGCAAGCCTGTATAATGATATTAAATATATGGAAGCTGATTTGTACTAGAGCGTGTTAAATCCTGCTAAACACAATTCAATTTTTTTCAAAATAAATTTAATAGTAATTTCATAATGGCCAGATTCATAAAATATGTCAAAAGAGAATAACTGAAAGTTGTTCTTTAACCTAACAATCATTTTTCTTTATAAAGTAAAGTAATGTTCCCCATAGATAAAAATTCCACTTACTTTTGAGTTATCACCAAAATACTCAAGAGACAAGTTTTGATAACATGTATAGGATGAACTAGTAAATCATAGGTGAAAAATATGATAATGAAAGTGGGTCTTGTCAAGTAACTGTTTAAAACAATAAATCAGAAATATACATGTCTGAATCAAGATACGAGAAACTATATGAATCATAGGAAAACTAGTGAAGTATGATATACAAAGGATTGATATAAATTTTTTATCTATATAAGCTGCAAATGTCGAAAGTACCCTAAAAAGATTAAAATACCTGATGAGTATTTAGCATACTTTCGTTGTCCAAGTAATATTCCATTAGCTACTCATAGAGATAATATACTTGTAATCAAACTGTAAAACCACTTGTTAGATGATTCAATTTATTCATAAAGACATAAAAGCGAAAGAGTCTTGTATAAACAATCTATTAGAAACGACTCTTATTTATTCAAAGAAACAAGCACATATTTAAATATATATATAAGTGATAATAACCCAAAATATTTTTCAAGGATCAGGAGGAGGAGGAATAGATCCCCCTTCAACTAATTCCATTTCATTTTGTTGCAAAACATTTTGTATAAAATCCTGTTTAGATGTCGGTTGGTGATAGAGCCCAAGTCTATGTCCATTTACTACAAAGGAAATTTTTGAGCCATCAATTGTTTTAATTTTTACTGATCCATCGTCAAAAGCTGTAACTACTTCAAATGGACCCATCCAACGGGTAGTTAATTTCTTTTTAAAATTTTTAAACCATGAATCAAATAGTAGTGCCCAATCTCCAGTATTAAATTGCTTTTGCTTAATAAATTTATCATGCCATGTTTTTCGTTGATTCGGTATTAACATCTTTCTTTGAAGTGCATCTTGTATAATTTCGTCTAACTCATTAATCTCTAATATTCGTTGTTTCTGTGCTTCATCCGAATTCATGCATAATTGTGCTACCATACGAAAGGTTTTAACTTGAAATAGGGGGACTTGGTTGCCATACACTATGTAAAAGGACTTGTTTTCTATACACTAACTCATAGGGGATATGTCCAACAATGTTTCTCCATGTTATCCTGTAGGCCCATAAAGCCTCTGGGAGTCTATCTGCCCAATCCTTATGATATAAGTGAATGGTATTAGTTAAAATGGCTTCTAATACTTTATTATTTGATTCTACCTGACCATTAGCGTGAGGGTGATAAGGTGAATATTTGCAATGTCGGATGCCATATTTCATAGTAAGTTCTTTCATTAATTTAGAATTAAATTGAGTACCTTGTTCTATGAATATTTCTTCATATATAAATTCTACCACCGATTTCTCTATGGCTCTAAATAAAGCTTTAGCTTCTACCCACTTGGTGACATAGCCTGTATAGAATAAGATATATTTCTTTTTACGAGACATGGGAGAAATTTCTCCTACAAAATCAAGAGTCCATTTCTCAAAAGGTTCAATCATAACTTGGCGTTGTAAAGGAATTTGATCATATGACCTAGGTCTACCCATTCTTTGGCAACTGTCACATCATTTAACATATTTGTCAACATCCTTAAAAATTCTTGGCCAATAATAACCAGAATGTAAGACTTTATATGTTGTCCTCTTATCAGAAAAATGTCCTCCACATGGTCCATCATGGTATGCATGGAGGATGTCTATCATTTCATCCTCCTGCACACATTGTCAAATAATAAGATCGGGACTAGTGCAGAAGAGATCGTTATCAGCCCAAGAATAATTATAACTTTGAACTATAATATGACGCTTCTCATGTGGAGACAAATGGTTTGGTATTTTCCCAATTGCTAGATAATTAGCAATATCCACATACCAAGGGGTTTGAACAGATACAGCAAATAGATGTTCATAAGGAAAAGTGTCGTCAACTGGTTTAGCACCGTCTTCATGCTGAATACAGGAAAGGAATTTTTCTATGATATTTTCTTTTCCAGGTCAATCAATGACGGTAATGTTAAATTCTTGCAATAAAAGAAGCCACCGGGTCACTCTACCATTGGTAATTGGTTTATTCATTAGAAATATAATGGTAGAGTTATCGGTATGCACAAAAACTTCATAACCTGTGATATAATGACGAAACTTATTAATAGAATAATCTATTGCTAAAAATTATTTTTCAGTAACAGTATAATTTAATTCGGCAGGGGTCAAATTTTTGCTAATAAAGCAGATGGCATAAGGTGCTTGTCCTTCTTTTTGGCTGAGGACTCCTCCTATGGCCATATCAGAGGCATTGGTAGATATGTGAAAAGGGAGGGACCAATCAGGACCCCTAAGTATTGGTGCCATTGATAGTTTATCTTTTGAGATTTCAAAATCATTTTGACAAGATTTTGTCCACTAGAATTCTGCGTCCTTTGTAAGTAACTTAAACATTGGTGCAGCTATTTTAGTAAAATTTTCAATAAAGTGGCGGTAATAGCCTGCATGACCAAGGAAGCTTCTTACCTCTTTCTGACTTTTGGGAGAGGGAATGCCAACAATTACTTCGATCTTTGTAGGGTCTACCTTGATTCCTTGGGAAGAAACATGGTGTCCCAAAACTATACCTTCTATCAGTAACATTTTACATTTTTCATGACTAAGAGATAAATTCATTTCTTGACATCAGATCAAGACCTTCTCAATATTCTCAAGGGATTCTTGAAAGGTATTACCATAGGCCATAAATTCATCCATGTATACCTCCACACAGTCATGTATAATATCAGAAAATATTCCTAAGACTTCTTGCTAGAAAGTGGCAAGTGCATTACATAATCCAAATCGCAAAATTCGATAATCATATGTTCCCCAAGGGAATGTAGAATTGGTTTTGTCTTGATCTTCTAGTGCTATTAAAATATGGTTGTAACCACTATACATGTAAAGAAAGGAAAAATATTGTTTACCTGATAGAGTATCTAATACTTGACCGATAAAAGGTAAAGGAAAGTAGTCTTTAAGTGTAGCTTTGTTTAATTCTCTAAAATCAACACAAATACGCCATTTCCCTATAGCTTTCTTCAGAACTACTACTAAAGGAGATACCCATTTAATGTCGAAAATAGGATAGATGAAACCAACAGTGAGGAGTTTTTGTAATTCTTCTTTTACTATATCCTTTAAAGCAGGATTCATCCTCCTCTGTGGCTGCCTTACAGGTGACATGCTTGGATCCATATAAATATGGTGAATATAGGTATCGAGGTGTATACCCTTCATATCAGTGTAATCCCATGCAAATGCTCCAGCTTGTTTCTTAAGAACTTTAAGCAGCTGTGCTTGTTGGTTTTCACTTAATCCATCATTTATATGTAAGAATTTTTCAGGGCCAACCTCACAAGGTATGGTATACGGTCTTGTATGCTCTTCAATTATGAAGACACAAGGTGTTTCTATAAACATTGAGAGAGCCATATTCTCTTGAAACTCATCACCAAAAATCTGATCGATTTGAGCAAAGGATTGAGGGAAATTTGTACAAGTTTTTGAAGAAACAAACTTGTTTAATACATTCTCAGTGGTCTACTCCTGAAGTGCAAAGAAAAATCACTAGGAAGGGAGAGATCATCAAAATCTTCATCCCCAAAAGAACAATTTAACCACCACGAATTTTTCAATTATTGGTTGTGCTGGGGGGTATAAAATAAGTCTTTATGTGGACAACCCATTGGAAATAGTCATCTATCCATCCCTACACCTTATAAAAACATTTGCAGTAGCTAACCATGGTATTCCCAAGATAATAGGATGTCCTTTAGAAGGATCCTTCAATTCTATGACCATAAAGTCGACAGGTTATTCCCATGAAGCTACTGATACAACAATGTCATAGAGGACTCCAAGGGATTTTACCATAGTGCGATTTGCTAGTTCTAGGATGGAAGGGGTAGGTCGAAGAAATTTTCCTAACTGTAAAACTTCTAAAAAAGTGGTGGTCATCATGTTAATAGTGTACCCTAAATTGATTAATGTATTCTCTATGGCGGTTTTGTTTATAATTACAGTCACTATTGGGGCTGCTAGATTTGTATATTTTGCAATCTGGGACTGACCTGTCATACTTTTAGACATTTATCCTATAACATGAATTGTAATAGTGTCCTTTTGATTCTTTCTTGGATGTTTAATATCGATCTATTTTATTACCTTACTATGGATTGGTATATCTTTAATAGCTTTTAATAGAGGGATTTTAATACAGATGTTCTTTATTTCATTCAAAATGTTATACTCCAGATGAACTATAGGTTTTTCTATTACTAATATTTTTGGAAATGGAGGAATTCTTTGCTCCTGAATAGTTTATTGTGGAGGATGGGTGTGTATTGGAACCTTTGGAATGTTCACATCCTCCAAAATAACATCATTCATAGGTTCACTTGAATCTTCTTCTTCTTCGTTTGGTTCCTGAATGATGACTAATGACTTGGGTTTATTATTCACAACTCTTCCCAATCGTAATTGAATTTCATGTATAGGTACAGTCAAAATAAGGTATGAGGGAAGAGTTTGAAACTAAATGCTATTGAAAGCTTGAGTTGGTTTATTGTTAGGGTTAGGTATCGACTGTGCAGGTAACAATGTCGGTCGAGGAGGATTTGCATTCTAAAAGTGATGAGGTTGTTGTGTGATAAAAGGAACTAGAGGTACAAATCTAAGAGGAATTTGCTGGAAATTTGATTGATTCTGAGGATCAGGATGAGTAGGTGCAGGGACAGGTTGTGGCTGAGGATATGGTTGTCCTCTCCATCCTTGTGAAAAATATTTCTATTGTGGAAATTGAAGAGGAGGATACTGAGGTGGCCAATTCTACCAGCTGGAATTGTTCCATTGTTGAGGTGGTTGATATGGAGGATAATAGAGTGGAGGTTGTGGTGGAAATTTTGGATATGCTGGTTGGTCTCTAGGTGGCTAAGGAGGTCTCCTAGATGTTTTAGCTACATCCCCACTCTTATAGATGTCTTGAAATCTAGAAAAGGATGGGAAATTATCTGTTGGATGCTCTTCTGTACAGATGTGACATATAGAGATGTTGTTTAATGGAAATTTCCTTTGGGGATGTTTAGTTCTATATCTTGGACAAAATATACTCATTCCTGCTCATTCTTCATCCTGCCTCTTCTTGGCTTGTAAAGCATCTAGTTAATAACCCATTGCTCCTAAGATATCAGTCTTAAAATTCTCCAATAGGTTCCCTATCTCTACTCTTGTAATTCCTTTTGAACTAGGAACATTTCCTCTTATATTTCTACTAAAAGGCTCTCAAAAAAATTTCGTAACTCCCCCCTTACTAGAAGAATTTTTACACATATCACTGATCTATGCAAAGGTTTTATGGGAAATATCACTAGCTGCCATGGGATTAAGAATTTCTAACAAGTCATCAGAGATTCCTTTAAGGAAAAGTGTACATACTACATCTTCTCGGAGGTCATTATATTTATACTTATGTAATGTATAAATGAACCTCTCAAGATAATCCTCTAGGATCTCATCTTCAAGTTGTTGTATCTTGACTATATGATGTCGAGAGTTCTTAGGTTTTCAGTATTCTTGATAGTTTCACCAAAATGAGGTTTTCATATCATCCCAAGCCTTGATAATGGATTCTCCTAATCCCATGAACCATCTCAAGGAAGAATCCTTGAGTGTAGCGGGAAATAGTTTTAGTTTATGAGCGTATTGTAGATAATTGTAACTAATACAAAGGATATCGAAATCAAACAAAAATGTGTCCGGGTCCTCATTACTTTTTCCATAGAAAGTAGGTAAGGAGAAAGGAGGGCTTTTTTTCATGGTTATATTCTGCATTGCATCTAAGATAGGGAACCCAAAGGTAGCCTCAGTTCGATTTTCCCCTTCTCCTTATTCATTCCTAACTTCATCATGATCTTCATTTTCTCCCCATCTCTCCATATAAGATGGATTCTTAACGTAAATATACCCATTAGAGGAAATTTCAACTCAAAATGGGACTCCTAAAATGAACTAATAAAATAATAGTTAAAATAATAAAATAATATTTATTAATTTTGGAGGAAGAAAAGAAAAAAAAACTACTTTTTTGTTTGTATTTTTGACATATCTCCCTGTGTTTTTACTCAAATTTTGATTGGGAGAGCTTGTTGGATGCGGAATTAAATTCCGCATCCAACGAGTACCCGCTCGGCATACTTTTGACGGACCCTGCTACGCCAAAAACAAGAAATACCTGAAAAAATGGAATGATGACATCATCATTCCATTTTTTCAGGTATTTCTTGTTTTGGGGTAGCGGGGTCCGTCAAAAGTATGTCGAGTTGTCATCATTCCATTTTTTCAGGTATTTCTTGTTTTTGGGGTAGCGGGGTCTGTCAAAAGTATGCCGAGCGGGTACTCGTTGGATGCGGAATTTAATTCTGCATCCAATGAGCTCTCCCGATTGAAATTTGAGTAAAAACACAGGGAGATATGTCAAAAATACAAACAAAAAAAGTAGTTTTTTATGATACCTATCCCCAAATTTATATTAAAAAAGTGTTTAAGACCTATACGGTATTTCAAATTTAAAGCAATTTCATTGGCTAACACATGATGACATGGAATTTGAATAAAAGTTAAAAGGCCCATTTTGAGTTGAAATTTCCTCTAATGTAGGAGGCTCCTTTCGAAGTGATAATAGGGCATCCTAGCATTGTTTTTCAGGAGAGATCTCCCTCTGATCAACTGTGCTTTTATTGAATCCTAGAGGGATAGTAGGTTCTATGGTAGAAGTTTCAATTTGCGAAACAAATGGATCTACTGAGGTTCCAAAGAGATATTTTACTTAAGTAGAATCAACGAAGTCAACAAAATTCGGATCTCCTACTAGTGAAAAAGTTGTGTTAATTGGATTTGGAACTAGTGGAGGGCTAGGAGTTTCTAATGGCTGATCTTCTTAAACTTCCTCAGCAACGGGGTCCTTAGGACTTTTTGCCAAGGTTCCTTCTCCTTCTATGGATTCTCCAGTAAGATCTTCTAAGGGAATTTCTTTAGGTTTTAGAGTAGAACTACTTCCTATAGGAATATTTCTATACCTTTTTTGTGAGTTAGTAGTTGGGGAATTACGTCCCTGATGGTAGTTATTAGAGACTTCAGTAAATTTTCCTGTCTTGACAAATCTAACCTGAGGATCTCTAATTCTACTCATGAAAGAATTTTAAACTAAATAAAACCTATGATACTATTGTTTCTGGATTTGGGGGCGCCTATTATAACAGATGCGTAGGTTCTTACCTCTTGTCTTACCACTCCCCCACTACCAACCTATGACTAAACTTCATAAAGAATTCTACTCTACCTTATAGAACAACTCCCCAGCAAGGGCACCAAAAGTGTTGGTTGTATTATTATGTCTAAATTAATCCACCTATTCTTTAATTATCAACTAGGGTTGGTAAGATTTGAGTTGACACAAAATATATGCGAAGGTAGAGGGTGTCGTGTAAATATTTTAACAAACAAAATATCGAAAGACCTTTCAAAATGAAAAACTAAGTCAAACTCCTAAAAATGAAATTATTAAAGTAATTAAACTGAGATAGAATAATAAAATAAATAATTGATAATAAACTTTAATATGAAATACAATCAGCAATTAACTATTCAAACTGAAAACTAGGGTACAAGGAAAACTTAACTTATAAGCAACTAGAAAACTTAATAAAATAAGCAAGTAGAAAACTTAATAAATAAAACTTAAAAAGAAGCAAGTAGAAAAATTAATAAAAGAAATATATTTATGTTCTATCCTACAAGTTCTTTCAACAACAACACAACATAAAAGAGACAACCTAGAAACATACTAAGAAAAACACATATAACCCTAAAATCTCACATACAAACAAATAAATCAATTCAAAGGGAGCAAACAAAAAACCATACAACAACAAAACAAAATCAGAAACAAAACTTAAGAATAACTTAAACTTCGTTCAAGGTAAAAGAAGTAAGGAAAATCATAAAACTTTATTAAATAATTTAAAACAACTAAACTTTAACTTTAAGGTTAAAAAAAACTAATACCTAACTATTACAGTCAAAACATAATTCAAACATCAACAAAACAAAACTAAAAACAATCTTCAAAACACATAAAAAACACTAAAAATAGAACTAAGGGCTGAATGACAGACTGGACTATGGGTCTAAAAGGGGTGGCTGAATAACAGTCTGAACAGGTTGTTTGAATGACAAGTTGCACAGTTAAAATAGTAAAAAATAACCTAAATGAACTAATCTTCAGTTGAAGCCATGCAAATGTAATTATAATGCATCGGAACAGTAAATAAATCTATTTAACAACAAATAAACTTTAAACTAATTCATGAACAAAAGGAATCATTGCATATTAAACTAATAAATAAACTGGAAATTAACTTGCATAAATTCAAAATAGGAGAGGAATCTATTCTAAATTCATGAAAACAACTTATTCTATATTCTTGAAAACAAAGACTCAAAGTAATGCTGGAAATTAAATCACTGGAAACCAAATGACTAAAAGAAAATAACTGAAAGCAAGCTATGCACGCATCTAACTAATTAACTTTGAAATAAAACTAAGTTGATGTATTACAAAAACAAATAGAACAGCATTTACTATAATCTGTTGGAAGCAAACTAGAAATTAAACTAGACTAGCTAAAACATAAAAGAAACTAAGCTAAACAAAGAAAATGAACCTCTAGTTGATGAGGGGCCCTCTCAGCAATCAGGGGTGACGCCTGGCTAACTTCTACTTAAATGCAATATTCAACATCAATGCATACAACTCTTTATTCAGATGGTGGAACAAAAATATAATGTTCAAGAGTAAATCACAACAAGAACTCTTCTCCTAACTCTACTAACTAATTGATTTTCTAGCTAACTTCATCTCTCTCACAGAGGCTACTTTATATAATGATTTACACAGATGAGCAAGTCAACCTTTTAGTGGTTGACTGCACTCTAAATTTAGTCGACTATAATGGCATTTAACTAATAATAGGCTAGCACATAAGCATCTTCCTTCTTCAGTGTGAGTCTGGTTCTTTTCACTGGAAAACATACGCACAGTTTCCTTTTCCAGCGCAGCGGGTTTTCAGATGTGGTGCACAAATCCTTCTTCAGCGCGAATGTGGAATGGTGGTGAGCAAGGGCAGCGTACATGATGGGTCTTCTAGAACACAGTTTGTTCTATTATTTAAACGTGCAAACTAGTGGTAGTTTGAATTCAGGCAGAGGAGGCCACGAGCGATCCTTCTAGACTGATGATCATGCTATCACCTGGGAGCATGGAAAAAAAATGGTTTGCAGTTGTTTCATGTTTTAAATGCCCGTAATTAATTCTTAGCAGAGTGCAGTCTGATGGGACATCTGGACGGAGTGTTGAATGGAAGGCTGGGACATGAGCTGGATACATTGGGAATCAATCTAGGGAAAATAGAGTGTCTATCTGCTAGCATGCTTCAGGATTGGAGTCTACAGCAACACCTTTCTACATCTAGAAAACCACTAGCTAGTTTCACGCAATAGGCTGAATGACGAGTTGGACGCTGAGCTAGACATGTTGTGTGAAAAGGAGGCTGAATGCATTTTGCGTATTAACTTGGCCCAAAAATATTATAAGAATTGCAAACAACTATACAAACTAATTAATACATCAAATATGTTTTAATAATGTTATTTTTAATTAATAAAACCATAAAAATGATAATAATAAAATAATTTTATATAAACCTTAAAAACACTCATACCTAAGATTGAATAATGATCAGCATGTCATAAAATATACAAAAGATAATAAAATAGGTGGTTAAATGAGTAATTTATATGCCAAAAATGATAACAAATCTAGGATCAACAAGGGGCAGGGGGAGTATGGGGGACTCAAACTTCCTTTGTTCAGAGTATGATGGCATGGCTTAACTGGAAGCAAATGAAACAGAATCTTGGGAGAGGGATCATAGCTGTAATACCAGGAATTGTAATTGCAGATGGGAAGTACTTGGGGGAGGTAGGCCACTTTTGGTGTTCATGAAATCCAAGGAAGACTCATCGCAAAATAATCTGAACAAAGGAGACCCAAAGGGAGAATGATGTTGAAATGTAACATGTGGGGTGGTTTCTAAATACACCGTTATGGTACGATCTCGTGGATTTTTAGCGAGCCCAAGAAAGTAAATTCTCGATGGTGGTTTCATTTTTAGAGAGTCTGAAAGCATGAAGAAGACTCCAGTTGGGTCTCTTTTTCATTTATAGTCTCTTGTGCTTGAAAAATGTTAAAATTGTACATAGGAGAGCTCTCCCATCCTTTGAGGGGGTGGAAGACTTCTTTACTGTTGGTAGTGCAATTCGGATGGAAAAGGTTAAACCTATATTGACTGGACGGTCATTGAAATAATTTTACGAGCATGAACAAAACCAAGTTTGCTCAGCAATATTTTCTTTGTGAGAAGGATGAAAAAGAGCTTAAAGACAACCCATGGTGATATTTTTCATAGAGTTCGGTCCCAATGCCTAAGAAAGCATAAAAGGATGTAGAGCAAAAGGTTCTTGGTGTTAGCACCATGATTGAAAATTGTGTATTCTTAGATCGAAGGGTTTGAAAATATGCATATGTGAAAATTTTCTGTGAAAGCACTCCTTACGTTAATGGGTGATCATATTCTTTCATTATAGAACATTGGATGAAAAGAGGGGTTTGATCTACGGTGGTAGATCGTTCCCCTGATGAAACATGGGGAATAAATTGAAGTCATCTCATTAGTAGAATGGATATAAAAGGTGTTGAAATTGAGGTCCCATATGTAAAGCACTGTAGATCGATGGTGGAGAAGCATTCTCAAGATCAGAGATGCAAGGATAAAAGAAGTTTTATAATTCACGAAATGGGTTAACAAGTGGAAAGATTGGATGGATAGGATGAGAGTGGGGATATATCTATGGCCATTAATAATTCCATGGATTGAATTAGTACGAAGAAAGTCTAAAAATAAATCTGTGGAAAGTGGTAGGGGCCACGATGGTCAACGGTCCCGATAGCGCTTGGCTTTGATCGACGAATGAGGTGCATTATGAAAATGGAAGTTTGTTGATCAATCAATTATGAAAGGATTTGCAGAATGTCTAAAGTTTCCACAATTGGATGGTCGTGATGAAGGTAGGTTACAAATCAAGGGCTAGTATTGATTATGCCGAATCAAGTTGTGCAGGGTGTTAGTCTCGAAAATTGGTGTTTATATTTTTCACTTAGACTACTTATATTTGGAAGAAAAGTAAATCTATGGTCTAGATTATGGGAGGTGCACCATGCTTATGAAGCATAAAAATTATAAAAGGCATCTATGTGGAGTTTCAAAAGTTTGTTTTTTCTAAGCTATGGAATTGATGGTAACCTTGACTGTGTGCGAAGTGCTAGAGTGGACGAATCTGAACACCGTGCTAACTGACAAGGTAGGAACCGTGAAACCTTTCAAGTATTTCTAAAAATGGATAAGACACATGAGATAGAGGTGGTTGATAATGAATAATTAGGGGTTTCCTATCACAAGGATGAGAAAATTTTTGAAGACAAGAATGTTGAAATTTCTGATACTATTTTAATGAATGAAACAATTGAAGTAGCTAAGAATAAGTTGAAAATTCTTAAGGACCAGGGTAGTGATACCCATGGTTTTTTTAAATATTTATTTTCCTTTTTCTCTGTCGAACAGACCCCTAATTGCCTTGAATTTTTCAAGTGGTGTGTACATAACTTGTCTACTACTGAAGGAGTCATTATGAATAAAACTAAGTCTAGGGTCCTTTACCATGTTCGGGCCTCTGTTATCTGTAAAGCCTTATCTGTCTAAGATGATTTTATTCCCTTATCCCAAGAATACAAAGAGGAAAATGTCATCCATTTCTTCCAAGAACCTACAACTGAGAGTAAATAATCCTTTTTAAAGTCATGCTTGAAACCTGATAGTGAGGTTATAGGTTTATGTTATCCTATTGACCTAGTTCTGTTCAATGAAGAAACCCAATCTTGTGTTGCCTTATCCAAAAAAAAATTGGGGTTATATACTAATGGTTATTTTATAGAGTCACTATTGATTCTATTGTTTGTCCTAGGTACTTGCCCATTTGAGCCTGAAATTCCAGGTCAGTCCTTTCAGTCTTGTTGCCTTAAATTTGATGAGTTCTTGGATGAGAACATTCATTCTCAGTTAGTCAACTTCCACAATACTATATTTTTTAGATTCCAATCCTTTTTGTTGAAGATGTTCTTGTCACACAATGAATATAGCCTATAGTTTCCTGAATTGGTACTCATTGATGAAATGAACCAAAATTTTTGAAAGTTTATGAATGGTTTAATGGCAGAAATATATAGTATTTTCTTTCAGGATATATTTCCCAGGGTGTTTCCTGATATGAAGGAAACATTGCAGCTTTCCCCTAGAAAAATGATAGGGGACTGGTTCCTTTCAGAATTTGAAATTATTATAAGATTATATGGATTTGTGCACCATCCTTATATTCTTCCAGCCTTTCTAACAACTAGGATCTACTCTTTGGAATTTATTAGACAAAAGCTTATAGTGAAAGAGGAACACATCTTAAACTCCAAGAAGAGTTTGGATATGAAATTTCCTTAGGAGGCAGGGCCATATGTTGTTAAAAGTAGAGATGCTTTACCCATGATTAATAATCTGCTCAAGCGAATGGGATTTTCTCTGGGAACTGCAATCAACTATGATCCATACCAGGTAATTTCCAAAAGAAGATAGGAAAATAACAATAAAACTTTTGAACACACTGAAGTAGCTAGACTCAGGTAGGAAGCTAATTGGGAAGATTATCTTGACAAATATCCAGATAATGTCAGAATTGAACAAGACTCTGTATCTTCCTTACCTAGAAATAATTATCCTTCAATGGATCTTTCTAATATAGTTGCAGTTTCTAGTAATGTCTCATCCTTAATGAGTTTTTTGGGAACTTCAAGGAAGAGAGAGCATTTAGATTTCATGGAAACTGAAGAAATAGACACTGCTAGTACACCAAACAAGCAAAAAACTGAACAAGAAGGACAAATGGTGCAAGTGAAGAAAAGCAGTATGAAAGGCAAAAAGAAACAAGAAAATCCCAAAGAAACTTGTCTGGAACTTCAAGAACATGTGTTTTATGGATTAACCCCTAATAAGTATTCATCAAAGGAGGAATGGTTGAACACCTACAGGGAAAAGGATAATAAAACATTTGATGAGATAGTGAAATTACATGAGGAAGTAAGACAGTTTCTCAAGCTAGATGTAACATTGAAAACTGTAAGGGACAATGCTAAAGATACCCTAAGTTTGGCCATGACTGTTGGCAATAAGGTATCATAGGTGAATGTGAATTTAGAAAATATCCCCACCATAGATATAATACATTTTCATAGAAAAACAAATCTACGTTGTAGGTATCTAAGATGGAGTCGAATAAAAAGAGAGCTCAGGACCTCCTAAGGAAAGAAAAGGTTGAGAAGAAAGCCCTTAGAATCAAAATTAAAAAACTACAGGATGATTTGTTGAAGGTGAATCAGAAATTAGACAAAAGAGTAGTGGATCAAAAGCTATTAGATGAGAAAGAGAAAGAGGTTTAAGTGCTGAAAATGAAGCTGAAAATCCCTTCCACTCAGATTATTCAAAATTCTCAGTTGATAGAGTTTGAGAAGGAGAAAGAAGCATTGAACATTGAATTGGCTGATTATAAAGCCAAGCTATTGAAGCTTGAAGAAAAAGAAAAGCAGTGGGAAAAATATGCTAAGATTCTGGTATAAAGTGAGAAAGACTTAAAAGTTAAGATGGAATCAAAAGAAAAAGATTGGCAGGAAAAATATGAAAGAGTTAAAAATGATTCTACTGTTCTTTTTGTAGAAGTAGATACAAACTCTCTTTCTGAAGCAATGTCCCAGGTAAAGTTGAAAGAGGTAGAGCTCAAAGGGTTAAAACAACAGAACTAGAATCTAGAAGATATATTTCTGAAAAAAGAAGAAAAGAAGAAGCTGGAGGAGAAATGTCAAGAGTTAATAAATAAGAATACTAAGCTAACAAAGAAGGTGATTGGTCGAATGGCCTTGCAAGGAGACAAACATATGATTTGGGATGAAATTATTAAAGAAACTAATAAGTTTAGACCGTATTTATATTTCATTGCAACAAAGGAGAGTGCTTTGAAAGCATCCAGACAAAATATTTTAATAGTAAAGCAGGGTTTAAATAAGAAACCAATGGAAGTAGCCTAAAATTCTACCAACTTTTTAAGTGCCTTGTCATAAGATCAAGTCAGAAGGTTTGGTATCCAAGACAAAGTTGTTATAGCCTCTATGGCTAGAAAAATGATTGGAAAATATAGAATGCTGGATACTGTAAAGGCCAAAATTGATATTAGAAGTCATAGAATCAAATAAGTGACTAACTTAATCAATCCATTGGTAAACAGGGGAATTCCTTTCTTCTGGGAGGAAATGGGACCATTATTATCTCGAGAGGAATATCTGGAGAAGTTGGTAAATTGCAGGCCAAATCATAGCAAGTTCCAAGATATGCAGCAGACTTTGTATGGAAGAGTCATATTTGATAAGTTAGTTGAATAATTTGAGTTACTATTTGATTTTAAAGCTACTTGTGCCAAGGTTCCTAATATTTCCTACACAGAGAGCATGGAGCTCAGAGTTTTGGCACATGAAATGGTTGTTGTTGATTTGCCTAAGCTGCAAAAGTGGAGAATAGTTCAGTAGTACAGATCAACAAAGTATAAGATACATCCATGAAGACATCAAGGAGTTTAGCGAAGGATTTTTTATGAAGAAATGTTATTTTAATTTCATTTAGTTAAGAAGTTTTGTTACCTCAGAGTTACTTTGTAATAGACAAGCACTTTCACACATGTAATAAAAAGTTCAAAACGTTAGGCAGTTAGGTTTATTGATCAGCTCAAGGAGCAGTTGTATAAATATTCATACTTTTGATGAAGCAAGGGTTGGAACACCTCAGATTTTGAGGAATTGTGTATTCAAACATTTTCTTTAATTAAAATTATAGAGCTGAAAGTTGGCGTTTTGCAGAGGTTCCTATATTATTCCATGTTGCATTCTGTACTTTATTTTCTCATGTGAATGTTTTTCCAGTTTATCTTTCCATTATGTATTCCTTCATGTTTGAAATGAGTGTATAAAAATTTAGAATTCATATTTACTATTCTCTATCTATTCTTTCAGATATTCACCAAGCTTTTCTTCTAAAATCGATACATAATTCATTTTTATAATGCTCTGTGTTAATGGTATGCTCATGTTCTTCTTTTTTCACCATACAATCAAATTTTGACTATGACTGAATAGCTATCTTGCCTCTATTGAACTTCCATGCATAAGTTCTATTTATCTATATTCATATTTTGACTCCATAGCTCGATGGTCATATGAAGGCTTCCAGAGACATGAGGAATCCAAGAAACCAAGAAGATCAGCAAATAAGACCTCATTTCCCTGAAAATTATGTTGATGAGGATGATGATGTAGAGTCTATTGAATATCACATTCATCACTTTGGAGATTTAGATTCTGAAATCTATCTGGCTGAGGAAGAACACAATATGTTTGCACAGGTGGATGATGATAAATATTTTGAGTAGGAGTTAGAGCAGTATCATAAGGGATATATGCATTCTCTAGATGATGTAAAAAAGATCAAATTGAGAAGTAGAGATGTTGTTATAAATAAAGGAAAGTTAAATCCAAATCATCCATCCGGTAGTCAAATAAACATAGAAAAAGGAAATGAAAAACAAAAGGAACCCGTTGTACATAAAGAGATTGAAAATAGAACTGAAAACCAAAAGAGTTAAAACAAAGAGCACCCATGGATGTAGATAAAATTTCTTCCATATTTAATCTACAAAGTGAACCTGCTAAGTTGAATATTTCAATTCCTTTTAATGAACTTCTCATAAGTCAAGAGTATAGGGACACAATAACCAAAATGATCAAAAATCGGGGAGAGACTCAACCAGATATTTTGGAAGTGACAAATGACAATCCTACCATTATTTTGGGATCGAAGATTGATAATATGGATGATGAGGAAGTACCACATTTTTATATGAGCTTAAATGTGCATGACATGGTGTTGCATAATGCTATGTTAGATTTAGGTGCTTCACATAATTTGATGCCTAAAAGAGTGGTAGACAGTTTGTGATTAGAGATTACAAGTCCTTCTAAATATTTGTGTTCTTTTGATTCAAAAAGAGTGAAATGTTTGGGTTAGATAAAAGACATGGTAGTATCCTTGAATAAATTACCATCTAAAACTATGGTTATGGATATTGTTGTAACTGATATTCCTCTCAAATTTGGTTTTTTGCTGTCACGATATTGGACTTCAAAGTTAAAAGGAAGTTTGCAAATAGATATGTCCTATGATACAATTCTTGTTCTTAATGAAAATAAGAGACTATACAGTGAAAAAAGATCACCTTATGTTGTTAGTAGTAAAGATAAGCTAGGAATTCATCATATTTATGTTGTTGATACAAATTTAGGGTCATCTATTTTCTTTAATGATGTTTCTCCTTGCGCTTCAAAAGTTGTTGTGGCAAGTAAATGTAAAAAAGATAAAAAGGTGGTAAATGAACAAGAAGCATTGGAAAGAAAGCAAAAGGAAGAGGGTGTATGGACTATGTATTTTGATGGATCGGTGGATAAAGTGGGTGCTGGTGCTAGTGTATATATAATTATCCCTATTATAAATTTTAAAGATTTTTCTTACAAGTTAACCTTTGAATGCATAAATAATGTAGCAGAATATGAAGCTTTGTTGCTGGGTTTGCATGCACTGAAAGATTTGGGAGCTAAACAAGTCCAATTTTTTTGGAGATTTAGAACTTGTGATAAATCAGGTGAATGATAGTTATCAAACTAATAATCCCATAATGAGAGCTTATAGGAATGAAGTACGGGATATGTTTGGGAACTTTTTCACAAAACATAGTGTCAAAGTGGTTCCCAGATATGATAATATAGTGGCAAATTCTTTGGCAATTTCTGCTAGTAAAATTAAGATACCTACTGTAGGTAAAAGAAAATACAAAGTGGACATTGTAAACAGGCCTTCCATACAGACAATACCAAGTACTGGCAGGTTTTTTAAGATGATATGCAAATTAAAATATTTTTGGAACTGTTTGGTGAATTTGTAAATAACCAAATAGAAAAAGAAAGTGTTGATTCTGAGAATTTTCAAGATGTTGATGAAGATGAAGAAGGAGTTACTAAAACAGTAAAGTTGAAAGGCTCACTAGGAGGGAAGGATATAGTCCAATTGAAAAGTAATCATATTCCTAGAGGTTTAATTCCCTTAGAGAATCTTTTTGACAAGAATGATGTTTTCAAAGATCCTAAAGTTAAACCTGCTGAAAATGTTGTTGAAGATAAAAACATTGGTATTGAGGAGAATCCTAAAATTGTAAAGTTGTCCAAGAAATTGCCTGCTAAAGAGAAAGATGAGTATGTGAAATTGATGAAAAAATACACTGATGTATTTGCATGGATTTACAATGACCTAAAAGAGTATGACGCCTCCATTATACAGCACAAAAATCCAATTAATCCTGGAGAAAAACCAATTAGGAAGAAAATCAGAAGGATTAATCCAAAGCTATTTCCTATCATTGAAAAGGAGATCAAAAAATTATTTGATGCAAAAATAATTGTAACCTTGAGATTCTCCAAATGGGTTTCTAATTTGGTTCTTGTTAGAAAGAAAAATGGTGAAATAAGACTGTGTGTGGATTTCAGAAATTTGAATAAAGTCTCTTTGAAGGACAATTACCCTTTGTCAAAGATGGACCAGATTTTGCAGAAAGTGGTAAGTTCAGACATAATTTCTACTATATTGGATGGGTTTTCAGGTTATAATCAAACAAAGGTGCTTCCTAAATATCGGGATAAAACTGTTTTCACTACACCATGGGGTATGTTCATGTATGCAAAGATGCCTTTTGGATTAATGAATGCAGGAGCCACTTTCCAGCATGCTATGGACATTGATTTTGTAGATGAAAGAGACAGGTTTGTAGTGATTTACATGGATGATGTTACTGTATATTCTAGGTATGATAACGAACATATCAAACATTTGGAAATGGTTTTCCTTAAGTGTAGAAAATAAGGCATTTCATTAAATCCAAGGAAGTCAAATTTTGCTCTAGAAGAAGGAAAGATTTTGGGCCATATTATTTCCAAAGAAGGTATAAGGATTGATCCACACAGAGTGAGTGCAATTTTGAAGGTGGAGGAACCAATAAGTAAGAAATAATTACATTCATTCATTGGGCAGGTAAATTTCTTGAGGAGATTCATTCCTAGTTTTGCTGAGATATTGATGAACATCACAAATATGCTAAGAAAGGATCATGAAATAAAATGGACAGTGGAAGCTAAAAAGTATTTCAAGGATATAAAGCAAGATATTTCATAAGCTCCTGTGCTGGTAAGTCCATATTTTGATAAATATTTTTTAGTATTTTCATATGCTTCGGAGCATACTGTTGCAGCTGTTTTGTTACAAAAGAATGATCAAGGTGAAGAACAACCCATAGCATTTTTTAGTAAGATGTTAAGAGATGGAGAGTTAAAATATGATATCATGGAGAAACAAGCATATTCTTTAATTAAGGCCCTAAAATATTTCAGAATTTATATTCTCCATTCACATGTAGTTGCATGTCCCCAGTAGTGTGGTAAAGAGCATACTTACACAACCAGATCCAGAGGGGAGAAGAGCAAAATGGATTGTAGTGCTTTTGGAATATGACATTGATATTAGACCTACAAAGTTGATTAAGGGACATGGATTAGCTAAAATGATGATAGATTCTAATTGTGATTCTCTGCAGCTAAATTTCTTGTTAGCTCAATCAAATCAGTTAGATATAGAAATGCAGGTGATACTTGATTTTTCTATTTCTCCATGGTATGTTGATATTGTTTATGTATTGGAAAATTTACAACCTCTTGCAGGGTTAAGTAAAACTAGAGCAAGGTCTGTGAACCTGAAGGCTACAAAATTCTGTATTTTAAATCGATATCTTTATTGGAAGGATCCTAGTGGAGTGTTATTGAATTGTCTCTTGGAGAATGAAGCTCAACAGATAGCAAAGGATTTACATGAAGGACATTGTGGGGGACATCATTCGTGGAAGGTAACAACAAATAAAATTTTGAGAGCAGGATTCTATTGGCCTTCACTATTTTTAGATGTGTATTAAAAAACCACCAAATGTCATCAGTTCTAGATTTTTTATGGAAAAAGTAAAGTAGTTCCACTCCCTCTTAATCCCATATCACTAGAACAACCTTTCCAACAGTGGGGATTGGATTTCATTGGGGAAATAAATCCAAATTCCTCAGGACATCATAAGTGGATTTTAACAACAATTGATTATTTTACCAAATGGATTGAAGCAATACCTACTAAAAGAGCTACATATGCAGTGATAATAGATTTCCTAGAGAATAACATTTTGGAAAGATTTGGATGTCCTTAGAGGATTGTAACAGATAATGCATGTGCTTTTAAGTCTAAGAAGATGATAAATTTCTGTCATAAGTATCATATAAGTTTGAATCATTCTACTGCTTATTATCCACTTGGTAATGGAATGGAAAAGTCCTCTAACAAAAGTTTGGTGAGGATAGTTAAAAAGTTGTTGGAAGAAAATAAAAAATCATGGCATACAAAGCTAAAATATGCTTTGTGGGTTGACAGAATCAACACAAAGAGGGCTATTGGAATGTCACCATTTCAATTGGTGTATGGAGTTGAAGTGGTTTTTATAGCATCTATAGGAATTCCAGTTATAAAGTTATTGTAGGAACAACATGATGAACCTAATCATATGCAAAGGAGAATAAACCAAATTATTGAGTTAAATGAACTGAGGGATAAAACATATGATAAGGTATAGATACATCAGGAGAAAATGTAGAATACCTTTGAAACAAAGGTAAAGTAAGACAATTTACAGGTTGATGATTTGGTGTTAAAGTGGGATGATCCACATGAAGACAAAGGAAATCATGGTAATTTTGATCATTTGTGGGTAGGTCCATACATTATTGCAACACAGAGGAGTAATAATGCTTTCATTCTATAGTATCAGGATGGGTCTCAGTATGAAGGAGGTCCAGTTAATGGTAGATTTCTGAGACATTACTTGGAATAAGGTGAAAGAAATTTTTATGTATTATAGTGTAAATATTTCTTTACTTTCAGTTAGTATAGATGGTGAGCCAGAAGATTTGAATCTCGTAGAGAAGGCCCTAAGATCAAAAGGGGTAGCCATATTTTACTTTTTTGCATTTCTATCAGAAAAATAAAATAAAAAGAAGATATTTGGGTTATCAATGGATTTGGAAACTGGTCTACGGGGTTCTTTGCTACCTAGTAGGGATATAGCATCCCTAGTGGAGCCAACTGTTAGCACCATGATTGAAAATTGTGGATTATTTGATCGAAGGGTTTGAAAATATGCATGTGTGAAAATTTTGGGTGAAAGCACTCCTTAGGTTAATGGGTGATCATATTCTTTCATTATAGAATGTTGGATGAAAAGAGGGGTTTGATCTACGGTGGTAAATCGTTCCACTGATGAAACATGGGCAATAAATTGAATTCATATCATCAGCAGAGTGGAGATAAAAGGTGTTAAATATTGAGGGCCCAAATTTAAAGCATTGCATATCAACTACGGAGAAGCATTCTGGGGATCATATAAGCAAGGATAAAATAAGTTTTACAATTCATGGAATGGGTTAACAAGTGGAAAGATTGGATGGATAGGATGAGAGTGGAGATAGATATATGGCTAAGAATAATTCCATGGATTGAATTAGCATGGACAAATTCTAAAATAAAATTCACAGAAAGTGGTAGGGGCCACGATGATCAATGGTCCTGGTAGCGCTCAATATTTGATCGATAGATGAGGTGCATTCTGCGAATGGAAGTTTCTCGATCAATCAGTTATGAAAGGATTTGTGGAATGTATAAAGTTTCCACAGCTGTATGGTCATGATGAAGGTAGGTTACATATCAAGGGCTAGTATTGATTCCGCCGAATCAAGTTGTGCAGGGAGTTAGTCTCAAATATTGGTGTTGATATTTTGCACTTAGACGGTTTAGTTTTGAAAGAAAAGTAAATATATGGTCTAGATTATGGGAGGTTTTCCATGCTTATCAAGCATAAATATTATAAAAAAAATCTACGTGGAATTTCAAAAGTTTGTTTTTTCTGAGCTGTGGAATTGACGGTAACCTTGATTGTGTGCAAAGTGCCAGCATGGAAAAATCTGAACACCATGCTAATTGATAAGGTAGGCACCCTAAAGCCTTTCAAGTATTTATAAAAATGGATAATATGGATGAGATATAGGTGGATAATGAAGAATTAGGGGTTTCCTATCAGAAGGATGAGAAAATTTTAGAATACAAGAATGCTGAAATTTCTGATACTATTTTAATGAATAATACAATTGAACCAGCAAAGAATAAGTTGAAAATTCTTAAGGACCGAGGTAGTGATACCCATGGTGTTTTCAAATCTTTCTTTTACTTTTTCTCTGTTGACTAGACCCCTAATTTCCCTAAATTTGTCAAGTGGTGTGTAAATAAATTTTCTGCTATTGAAGGAGTCATTATGAATAAAACTAAGTCTAGGGTCCTTTGCCATGTTCAGGTCTTGGTTATCTGTAAATCCCTATCTGTCCCAGATGATTTTATTCCTTTATCCAAAGAAAACAAAGAGGAAAATTTAATCCATTTCTTCGAAGAATCTACAACTGAGAGTAAAGAATCCTTTTTAAAGTCATGTTTGAAACCTGATAGTAAGGTTATAGGTTTATCTTATCATATTGGTCTAGTTCTGTTCAATGAAGAAACCCAGTCTTGTATTACCTTAGCTAGTCAATTTTTGGGGTTAGATATTAATGGTTATGTTACAGAGTCACTATTGAGACTATTGTTCTTCCTATGTACTTTCCCAGTTGAGCCTAAAATTCTAGGTTAGTCCTTTTAGTCTTGTTTCCTTAAATTTGATGAGTTCCCGGCTGAGAACATTCGTTCTCATCTAGTAAACTTCCACGATACTAGAGTTTTCAGATTCCAATCCTTTTCGTTGAAGATGTTCTTGCCACACCATGAAGATAGCCTATAGTTTCTTGAATTAGTACTCACTGATGAAATGACCCAGAATTATTGTAAGTTTATGAATGGTTTGATGGCAGAAATATAAAGTATTTTCTTTCAGGAAAGATTGCCCAGGGTGTTTCCTGAGATGAAGGAAACATTACAGCTTTACTCTAGTAAAACGATAGGGTACTAGTTCCTTTAAGAATTTGAAACCATTATAAGATTATATCGATTTGTGCACTAGCCTTATATTTTTCTAGCCTTTCTAACAACCAGGATCTTCTCTTTGGAATTTCTTAGACAAAATCTTACAGTGGAAGAGGTATACACCTTAAAATTCAGGAAGAGTTTGGATATAGAATTTCCCTGGGAGTGTAGCAGGGATTTCTCCTTGCTACAGGGGTAGGAATGGCTCCCTTCCGTCTATAGGATGGAAGGGTAGGTTCATGCGTGTGGAAAATGCAGAAAAGAAACTGAATAGAAAGGAAAGCAAATGACAGAAAGAAAATGGCCGTGAGCCCCTCTGTAAACAAGGTTAGGGCTTCGCCTTGGCTACCTGCAAACAACTAATAGACAGTAATAAACTTGCAAAACATGTTAGAAATAAACCCGCAAGAAGAATATAAAAAACCTACAAACAAACTATGGGTTAAAAAAAATCAAAGAAATGAAACAAAACACACAAGTATACCTCTTCTTTGGTGCAATGGGCCACCATGCCCTGGTTGGAGGAAGCACCTCTCTATCTCACTCAGCAATGGAGGAGCTATGGCTCAATGGGGAGGATGAGTGGAAGAGAGGGGGATGTGGGTGGCTTGAGAGGCAAAGAGTCTTAAGGCATCCATGGGCAGCATAACAGTATGCAAGAGAAGAGTTGTTAGAGAGTGACCCGCCACCCTCCTTTATAGCTTTTTTGGGGACTTTTAGGGTTTTAAGCCCTTGGTCAGGGATTTAGCTCCTTTTAGGGTTTTAGGCTCCTTTGAGGGGGTTTAGCCCCTTTTTGGAGGCTTTAGCCCTTAGGAGAGTTATTTAAGCTCCTTTTTGGGGTTTTTAAGCCCTTTTACTCATTTTTAAGCCTTTTTGAGGGTGTTGGGGTCTAATGGGGTGTTACGAAGGTCGTGTATGGGTGTCATTGGGTGGTGTAGGCCATGTAGAGCTGAGTGAGGGATTTTTTGGGTTAATAGATTACCCCCTGATGTGTGAGGGCAGGAGCTCATCATATGGCCGATGGACATCATAGGATTTGTTGTGTAGAGGTGGTGCTTCCGGGGCTGGGGCATGGTGGCTTTTGGTTTTTGTATTAATATGGTTCCCATCAATGGGTGAGATACAAATATGTGTGACATGTATATGGATGAGGTGGGAATTACCATGCTCGTGACAATGTCAAAAAGAATAATTTGATCTATGCTCTAAAATACAAGAGCTGATCATATCCAACTGATGATACAATAATGGTTGCCTCAATGTGAGGCTGAATAGAATACTGATCTGGTACATTGGACCCATGGCATTCTTATGGAATGCTATATCTTCATGACTGATGGCCTGCTAGATCTAGGATGATACATAGGTGTATGGACTCACTGATTGAGAATCGGAGTCTCTGTGGTACAAGTATGCTGCATCAATCATAAATCTATATAGAAGCACTGTTGGGGCTTCTGAACACTGTCTCCAATGCAACCCAAAAATCACAAGGGACATAACCTATTTAGGTCCCTCGAATAGACTCCTCAATGTGCTAAATTCAGGTGACATCTGGGGTCTTCGACCAAATACTGCACGGAACAAACCCTATACGAATCTCAACGATGCGATGATGTAGTTTGAGTTGAGCATGTGAGAAACAACCATCCTGAGAGGCACTAAGGAATCCTCTCAAGTGGTCCAAGGAACTCATCAATAATGTTAATGAAACCAAGGTACAGGGATCTCTGGGTCTATCCTCTAGAATATGTGTGTTTTCGTCGATAGAGGGAGACCTGCCCCTAGTCAAGGCAATGGCGTTTCCTTGATCAGAAGTGCAAGGGAGATAACTGAAAGGTGTGAGACAATATGTGGACTGACCTACTAAATGGGAGGGGGGGGGAGGCGAGGGTGAAGAATTGAACAGGGGTAGGGGGATTGTGGTAGACTGAAACTTCCTTTGTTCAAAGTATGACGACAGGGTGGATCAAGCAGCAAACGAAACTTGACTCATGGGAATGGGATCATAGCTGTAATACCGGGGGTGTCAGTGCAGATGGGAAATGCTTGTAGGAGGTGAACACTTTTGATATTGATGGGATCCAAGGAAGACACATTGTAGAGTACTTTGAACAAAGGCAAACCAAAGGGGGAATTCTACCAAACTATTTTCTACGGGGTGGTGTCTAGGGACACCGTTATGGTACGATCTCATGGATTTTTGGTGAGCCCAAGAAAGTAAATGCTCAATGGTGCTTTCAATTTTAGAGAGTCGGAAAGCACGAAGAAGACTCTAGTGGGGGTTCTTTTTCATTGCTAGTCTCCTGTTCCTAAAAAGGGATAAAATTATACATAGGAGAGCTCGCCCATCCTTTGGGGGATGAGAGACTTCTTTATCGTTGGTAGTCCAATCAGGCCGGAAAAGGTTAAACCTATACTAACTGGACGGTCATTCAGATACTTTTACGAGCATGAACGAAACCAAGTTTGCTCGGCAATCTTTTCTTGATGAGAAGGCTGGAAAAGAGATTAATGACAACCCATGGTGAAATTTTTCATAAAGTGCAGTCCCTCTGCCCGAGAAAGCATAAAAGTATGCAGAGGGGAACGGTCTTGGCTTGAATATGCCAAGGTGGTCCTTTTCATTTGATGGTCTACATGGTCCACAAAAGGAGGTAAATGAGATGATGTAGACGCCCTTTCATATAGTTTAGCGAGCGGGAAAGGAAGCAGCTGCGCTCAGCTATATTTTCATTGTTTTTAGGATTCATAAAAGAGCTTAAACGAAACTCCAGTATGGTCAACCAATTTTAGTGGCACAGGCGGTGCCCCATGTCGTGATGGTGGACAGCGGTCCAAAGGTCATCTGCATAGTACGAACAGAGTAGAAGGCTCTCAAACATACCAATACATGCTTGGGATAAATCACGGCAGAGGCTCATGAGTCAGTGCGGTAGAGGCACACAAACCGAGGTGACTCTCGAACAGAGGCCAGGAGAGCTGTGTGTGAATTGTGGTGGATGGAATTGACTACATGCAATGTGAGTGCAAGTCTGAGGGAATTTATATGCCAAATACGTGCTAAGGAAATGATCCATGTTCTAGACAATGGTCCAGATGTCCACATGAGGTGTGGTAGACGGAGTGGAGTAGACAACTATGTGTTAAAATACAAAACAAAAAAGAAAAATGGTGACCCTTAACGGGCGGTGGCCCGAAAACCTACATGAGTAGCGGGAGGAAATAGTGATTCAAGTATAGGTCCTTAGACACTTGCATCACCATGTTGTGGATCGTAAATCAAGGTAACTTCTAGGAAGCGGTCCTGAAATTTGTTTGTTAAACATGAGAGAATGGTCTCATAAGGAGATAGAAATTTGGGCCCGGAGGTGTGAGGGGTGTCTCGAACAGGTTCTGGGTGACTTTGAATTAGTATCTAATGGTGCTACCCCTTAATGGGGGTTTTTGATTTGTGGTAAAAATGTTGCAAAACAAAAAAGGGAAAAAACTACGCTATAAGGGAATCATAGTGGTTATATTAAGCATAGGCTCTCTTGAGGTGGAGCCCATTGCATGGCTTCTTCAAGACTCGACCATCTGAGTCATGAAGAGGTATGCCCCCTTGCCGAGACAAAGGTCATTGGCAAGGTAGGGTGACGAAATATGGTCTTTTATGGGAAGAATTGATTCCACACTATGGTTTAAAGGGAATGGGGTAAAACCAGAGACGGTCTTACAGATCTCTCCGTCATCGCATAAGCGGTGCCGGGATAGAACAGGCGGCATAGCCAACGAGGAAAAAGAGAAATTGGTGCTAGATATCATGTAAATGGTATTGGTTGTGGTTTTTGTGGCCTTGCCCCCAGTCTCTATTGGAGGAAGAGGGGAAGGCATGGAGACAAGAGGAGTCTTTGATGGACCTAGAGGTAGGTGCAGCATCATCTCAATTTGATGGACATGAGTCAACACATCCTGGGGCCTTAGAGGGCTGATAGGTGGTTCAAGGTACCACATAGGATCTCCTAGTGTGAAATCCTATAGATTGCGGATTGCCAAGACAGACTTACTCATGATCCTAGATGGTAGGAAAAGGAAAAGGAAAAGGATCATGTTGATTGGGAATGAACCCCACTATTTCTTTGGTGGCTGAGGTTGCGGCTGTGGAAACAATATGAGAGATAGATCTGATGGACCGTTGGTGAACGTGGAGACAAGAGGGTCTATAGAACTGGACATCATGTAAATGGACATGGTGTCCGAAGAAGGAGGTGGGGGGTGAACTTCTTCGATCAGGGTGATCTTAGATTCCAGGGAATGTTGACGGAGGTCGGCTAAAGCCATTAGAAATTTGGGCAAGTCTTGGCAATGGTGAGAATAATGTCCATACAAACCATAGAGGGTGCAAGCATGGTTTGTTCTCAGTGACTTGTTTTTGACTATTGGCGCGGTTAGAAGTTCAACCACGGGGAGGTTTTCGGTTGTGTCCATGGCATCCAAATGCGCACAAATCATTGGAATATTAGGGCAGTTCTAAGTTGGGTTGCCCTGTTGCTCGTAGACGGTGCAAGGTGGGACTTATCACAGCTCTACGGTAGGTTTTGCATTCTTGCCCCTGGCCCTTTTTGGGTGGGGTGGTGCGGGTGCAGGTGCAGAAGTTGGCTTTTACGAGCCGGGTGTAGGGTGAGACTCGACCGCAATGGGTTGCACTAGGGTTAAAACAACATGGGGAATTGTTGGTTGAGCTGGTGGATCAAGATACCACACCAAAATTCCAAATGTAAAGTTGGGTAGGCTTAAGGTGGCCATTACTGGCTTGCTCATGTCACCAGGCAGGGGGAAGAGGAAGGGAATCGTATGGACTGGAGATGAGCCCAGATAACTCCCTGATGGTTGTATGTGGAGGTGAGGTTGTGGTTGCGGCTGCTCATAATCCTGCTGCTGCAGATGATGTTGCGGCTACTGTTGGTGTTGCGGCTGCAGACGATGTTGTGGTTGTGGTTGGGGCTATGGATGCGGTTGTTGTTTGGGTGCAGCGGTGCTGGATGAGACCATGCACAAGTCCACGGTCCCATTTTGTGTTGGTGGTGGTGACACTAAGGGGAAAGGAGCCATCATGGTGGTATCAAAAAATAACCCAGGGCCCACATTCAACAATGGGGAGGCTGGTGTGTTGTCAACCATGGTGTTGATTGCAAGGATAGCATTGCTATGCATGGTCGTCCCTTGGGGATCAATGGTGTTGATGGTAGGGATAACATTGGCAGGTGCTGTTAACCCTTGCAGATCATGATAAGTGAGTTGATCAATGGTCATGATCTTCCCTTCGTGGGGGAACATCATGAGATGGAAGACAGCTGATGTGACCGCTCTCATGGCGTACATATAACTTCTTTCGAGGAGAAGTTTATAGTCCAGTTGAGCATTGACGACCTCTATGTGGATCAGCACTATCTTTCTAGCTAATGTGATGGGGACATGGGGGAGGATTCCTTCGGCTTTAGTGGGATGGCCATCATAAGTGTGTAGAGTTGTGGAGGATGGTTGCAGAATTGGGGACCCAAGTTTTTTCCAAACTAGGGTGGACATAATGCATGTGGATGCCCCCTCGTCCACTATGCAGTGGTGCATGACCAAATTCTAGATAGACATCGAGATTTGGAAGGCGATGGTGGATGGCATGCATGCTTCTCCATTCTCCGTGTTGAATGTGATCAACTTGGAGTTGGAGGGGTCTATGACCCCAAGGGCGGCTAGTAATCCTTTCCACTGCGTTGGGCATGTTTTGAGTACCTCTAGAGTGGACATGGCCATTGGTGTTTGGGAAAAATCATCCACAATGCTATAGCTGACAGCAGCTCTAGCTGTGGCATTGTTGGCCACTTGGTGTATGGGGGGGTAGGTGAAAGGGGGTAACTAAAGAGGTGCATTGACTAATTTGGATGTAGATTCCACTAATGTGTCAGCGGGTTCGGTGGTGGTACCGTACTAATTTCTTCTAGTTTGTAGGTTAACCTATTCAGTTGTCATGGCTAGCGGGTGGTGGACACCTGTTTCTGCCATGGGAGGTGCCCCTGAAGCGTTGGGATTGTCTTGGGGAGGGGGTGTGGTTGCCACCATCCCTTGGATTGGTAGTGGGTTCTGGAGCACCATAGGAGGAGGTCCTTATGGTGCTGGGTTGGGTTGGGCTTGGTTCGTAGAGTTGGAGGCCTATTGGGCCTTGTTCTGAATGACCTGCTTAGCGTGAACCATGAGGGGACACTCAAATGTGTAGCCCATAGACCTCACAGAGTGTGCATAGTTGGTTTTTGTGCAATGGGTCATTGTGTCTAGGTGCATTTGGTCGTGGGGGGGTTTGGGCGGGTCGATTTTCTGTAGCATTGTTAGGAGGGTTTGGTTGTTGACCGCCTCCCTGAAGTTGGCTATTGGCTTGGTTTTGGGGCCGATTATTTCTAGCTTGCCCTTGTTGATTGTTGGGGGCAGGCTAGTTGGGATGGTTTTGTTGTGAAAATACTTGTCCCAAAAGAGCAAGTTGAGCAGGGGTAGGGGATTGAACCACTTGCACTGGTGGTGCATAATTTGGGTGGGATACGGTGCCACAAATGTGGGCATTTGCCCCGTGTACTGCTGTGTTGGCCATGCCATGGCCTGAGCCTGTGGTGGTGGTGCAGGTTGTGTGTAGGAAGTTGTTGCTCCAGACTGGGACATCATTCTGGAATAGTCCAGAGTTTGGTTCTGGTAAGCAATACTAGCAGTATTACTTGGTTGTGGTGGAACTACAGGTGGTGTCGGACTGTGCTGTGGCTGTTGGGAGACCGATCCTATGATGCCATCTATAGTGTGGGATGCCCCCGGTGCATCCCGGTAGGACGTACTCGGATGGGGAGCGTATGGAATGACGGAGTATAGGTATCCAAACTAGGCATAGATCAGGTCAAATTGTTGGGCTTTCAGTATGGCCTCCTCTTCAGATTGAGGACGTTCAGATGCGGCGTCCTTTGCTATGTGTGGGAGAAAGGTTTTGAGAAACTAATCCAAGAAGATCTTGTCGTCAAGTTGGATTTTGTACAAACTAAGACGTCGCCGCCACTCATGGATGTGGTCGGTTATATGTGTCGCAGTGCTCTAGCAGCAGGATAACAGGATCTACACCCCTTCGTCATATCTGATAGGGAGTTGGAAATATTGTAGGAACATGAAAGCTAAGGAGTTGAAGTCTAGGTACTTGGTTTGCGGTAGCTCAATGTACCATTTGGCTGCCGCACCTGTGAGGGTTCATTGGAATAGTCTTAGTCTGATTGAGTCATCTATGATGCTATTTGAGGAGCACCATAGATGAAATTCCATAATGTGATTTTGGGGACACTCCCCTACCTTGCCTTCAAACTTGGGAATGTCTGATGGCAGCTTGGTTGGCATGGGAGGCCAAAAGGTTTGATGGCAGATGGGGTCATTTGTCAATATAGCCAAATCAGGAAAGTTAAGATGAGCCATGAAAGGAAGATTTGACCCCAGGTTAATGTGAGATGGGGCAGTGATGGTGGCGGGGTTTACAGGTGCATAGTGCACTTGCATGGCTAGGGGCACTTGTGGTGGCACCATTGTAGATGGGCCAATGCTCGCAAGTGTGGTGTGAGGGACAGTGTGGATGGAAGGGACACTGCCCCCATGTGTGACAGGAGGGATAGTGTATGTGGATGGGGCACTGCCCCCTGTGTGACAGGAGGGGCAGTGTATGTGGAGGTCCACTGCCTGCAAGTGATGCAAGTGGGATAGCCTGAGTGGTTACTATGGGTGGTGGCAGTTGACTAATGATAGTTTGCATGACTGTGCTAGGGCCACCTGCAAGGTTGTTAGTGACAACTTATGGTGTGGACATGGGTCCACTAGCTATGGATATGGTGGAAAATGGATCCAGATTGGCACCATCCATGGGGCTTGATGGTGCAGTATGGAGGTCTGGTTCAGAATGATATGGGTCTGAATCTGAATCAGAGGCTGTGTGGCCTTTTGATGGTGTGAGAGGTTGTTGAGACCGATTTCTATAGTGTCAGTTTAATGTCTCGAATTGTGGTGGTTCACCTCTTAGGCGTGATGAAGAGTGTGGGGGATCAATTGTGTTAGATTGTATCAAACTTGTGGGAATGATGTTTGGACCTCGGTTTCAATGGCTTCCTATTGGCTGTAGGTGGTCACTCAGCCACCAAGACTGCCAGAATATAGTGCTTGGATTTTTCCTCACAGGTGTTTCTACTCAATTGGTGGGGGTCATTGCCCGTTTCACTTGACAATTCCTCTCAGCGGCCAACTACTTTGGGGTTCCTGTGGTACTCCTCACAATGAGTTTCTGGGCTGAGCCCAAGTACTTCCCATGGTTAAGGCATTTAGGGACTTATGTCCTAAAAGACTGTATATTTTTTGAACTTAGTGTAAATTGATAAATTTTAAGGGCTCTCTCAGCATCATGAACTGAGTTGGGTTGATTACGTGGTATGGTGTATATGTTTTTCTATCTTTCTATTATCAGGTGGCTGCAAGTGGTTTATGAATATGTCGTAGAGTTCATATCATTGTGTGTACAAGCAATAAATAAATAGAAATTTGTAAACGTATACAATTGTTTTTACCTTGAATGTTGATGGCCTAACTAGGTGACTACCTTACACCTATATTCTTCTTCAACCGAGAGAAGGTGTTGGGCTCTCAACACAATGGGACTAAGCCCATCCGTAGATCCACAGGTCACCTCCGAGATGCAAGGTTGGTCAATAGGGAGGATGCTTAGCACCATGAGAAGCCCTCCTTCTCTACCCCCTCTACCTTCTAGGTCATTCGTTTTCAATAGCTTTGAACAATATTTAGTGAAGGGCCTATTACTATACGAGTTGTGCCCTTCGTCGTATCCCAAAATACCCCGAAGGGTGATGACTGGGTAGAGGAGGAAGGGTAAGCAAGAATGTTAATTTTATGTCAATTTTAGTTAAGCTACATTCATTAAGGCATTAAAAAATTTTCTTTTTGAATTTACACTTTGTTTGAACATGAAATTACAGAAAATTAAAACAGAAACATAAATGTAACTACTATGCTGGATAGAGGTAGCTGAGCTGCACTGACAGTCCCTAATAAACTGAAAATTAACTTCTAATTGATAGACCACACGTTTCGGGTCAACTTTGGTGAGGGGGTCATCGAATTTTTCCAGAAACAAGCGAGGGGGTCGCACATATTTCACAGACATAAGCAGTCTATCTTTCTGAGTGAAGTCGCACCTTTCAGGGGCAAAAGGGTGACCTGGTCGCACTTGTGAGGCCTAAAAGAGTGACCTCATCCCCTGTTCAGGCCTGATAGGTGCGACCTACTCCAAATTTGGGGTTTTTCTAATCTTGAATCAGATTCAATCGACAGTAACTTGTACTATGGCCAAACAGACTCGGATTTGCCTTACAGAGGCTTTAATGGCAACAATAAAAACTGAAAATAAACTAGATCTAAGCTAGATTTGACAAGAAATTTTATAAAACTAGGGCATAGACTAAAAAACTTTGAAATTTAAAAAAATGAACCAAGGATCCTGTGGGATCGACTTGGCATGGTTGCCAGTTCTGTAGTAGAGATTTCTCATAGCTACAGGGGCAGGAATGGCTCCCTTCCATCTATAGGATGGAAGGGTAGGTTATTGTTTGTGGAAAATGAAGAAAATAAACTGAACAGAAAAGAAAGAAAATGACAGAAAGAAAATGGCCGTGAGCCCCTCTGCAAACAAGGTTAGGGCTTCGCCTTGGCTACCTGCAAACAACTAATAGACAGTAATAAACCTACAAAACATATTAGAAATAAACCTGCAAGAAGAATATAAAAAACCTACAAACAAACTATGGGCTAAACAAAAGCAAAGAAATGAAACAAAACACACAATTATACCTCTTCTTTGGTGCAATGGACCACCATGACCTGGATAGAGGAAGCACCTCTCTATCTTACTCATCAATGGAGGAGCTATGGCTCAATGGGGAAGATGAGTGGAAGAGAGGGGGATGTGGGTGGCTTGAGAGGCAAAGAGTCTCAAGGAATCCATGGGCAGCATAATAGTATGCAAGAGAAGAGTTGTTTGAGAGGGACCCCCCACCCTCCTTTTATAGCTTTTTTCGGGACTTTTAGGGTTCTAAGCCCTTGATCAGGGCTTTAGCCTCTTTTTTGGGATTTTAGCCCCTTTTGTCCTAACTTTAGCTCCTTTTAGGGTTTTAGGCTCCTTTGAGAGGTTTTAGCCCCTTTTTAGAGGCTTTAGCCCCTAGGAGAGTTATTTAGGCTCCTTTTTGGGGTTTTTAATCCCTTTTACTCATTTTTAATCCTTTTTGAGGGTGTGGGGGTCTAATGGGGTGTTATGAAGGTCATGTATGGGTGTCCTTGGGTGGTGTAGGCCATGTAGAGCCGAGTGAGGGATTTTTTGGGTTAACAGGGAGGCAGGGCCATATGTTGTTAAAAGTAGAGCTGCTTTACCCATAATTTATAATCTTCTCAAGAGCATGGGGTTTCCTTGGGGAACTGCAATCAACTATGATCCATAGCAGGTAATTTCCGAAAGAAGACATGAAAATAACAATAAACCTTTTGAACACCCTGAATTAGATGGACTCATGGAGGAAGCTAATTGGGAAGATTATCTTAACAAAGCTCCAGATAATGTCAGTATGGAACAAGTCTTTGTATCTTCCTTACATGGAAATAATTCTCCTCCAATGGATGTTTCTAATATAGTTGCAGTTGCTGGTAATGTCTCATCCTTAGTGAGTATTTCAGGAACTTCAAGGAAGAGAGAGCATTCAGTTTTCTTGGACACTGAAGAAACAAAGAATTCTAGTACACCAAAGAAGCAGAAAATTGAACAAGAAGGACACATGGTGCAAGTGAAGAAAAGCAGTATGAAAGGTAAAAAGAAACAAGAAAATCCCAAAGCATGTGGTCTAGAACTTCAAGAATATGTGTTTGATGGATTAACCCCTAATAAGTATTCATCAAAGGAGGAATGGTTGAACACCTATAGGGAAAAGGTTGATAAAACCTTTGATGAGACAGTGAAATTTCATGAGGAAGTAAGATAGTTTCCCAAGACAGATGTAATATTGAAAGCTGTAAGGCACCATGCTAAAGATACCTTAAGTTTGGATATGATTGTTGGAAATAAGGTATCAGAGGTGAATGTGAATTTAAAAAATATCCCTACCACAGATATAATACATTTTCATAGAGAAACAGGTGATATTTTATATACAAGACTGCTCAAATCTACATTGCAGGTATCTAAGATGGAGTCGAATAAAAAGAGAGCTCAGAACCTCCTAAGGAAAGAAAAGGTTGAGAACAAAGCCCTTAGAATCAAAATTAAAAAGCTGCAGGATGATTTGTTGAAGGTGGATGGGAAATCAGACAAAGGAGCAGTGGCTCTAAAGCTATTAGATGAGAAAGAGAAAGAGGTTCAAGTGTTGAAAAAGAACTGAAAATCCCTTCCACTTAGCTTATTCAAACTTCTGAGTGGATAGAATTTGAGAAGGACAAGAAATCATTGAACATGGAATTGACTGATTGTAAAGCCAAGCTGTTGAAGCTTGAAGAAAAAGAAAAGAAGTGGGAAAAAGATGCTAAGCTTCTGGTAGAAAGTGAGAAAGACTTAAAAGCTAAGCTGGCAGCAAAAGAAAAAGCATTGCAGGAAAAATATGGAAGAGTTAAAAATCAATCTATTGTTCTTTCTGTAGAAGTAGATACAATTTCTCTTTATGAATAAATGTCCCAGGTAAAGTTGAAATACATAGAGCTCACAGGGTTAAAATAGAAGAACCAGAATCTAGAAGCTATATCTCTGAAAATAGAAGAAGAAAAGAAGAATCTGGAGGAAAAATGTCAAGAGTTAATAAATAAGAATACTAGGCTAAAAAAGAAAGTGATTGGTCAAATGGCCTTACAAGGAGCCAAACATATGATTTGGGATGAAATTATTAAAGAAGCTAATAAGTTTAGACCATATTTAGATTTCATTATAGAGCAGGATAGTGCTCTAAAAGTAGCTAGACAAAATATTTTGATAGTAAAGCAGGGATTATATAAGAAGCCAATGGAAGTAGCCCAAAATGCTATCAACTTTTTAAGTGCCTTGTCAGAAGATCAAGTCAGAAGGTTTGGTATCCAAGACAAAGTTGTTATTGCCTCTTGAAGTGATTGGAAAATACATAATGTTGGATACTGTATAGGCCGAAATTGATATTATAATTCATTGAATCAAAGAAGTGACTAACTTGTTCAATACATTAGTAAACAGGGGAATTCCTTTCTTATGGGAGGAAATGGAACCATTATTATCTCAAGAGGAATATCTGGAGAAGTTGGTAAATTCAAGGTTAGATCACAGCAAGTTCCAAGATATGCAATAGGCTCTGTCTAGAAGAGTCGTATTTGATAAGCTAGGTGAAGAATTTGAGTTACTATTTGATTTTAAAGCTACTTGTGCCAAGGTGCATAATATTTCCTGTGCAGAGCGCATGGAGCTCAAAGTTATGGCACATGAAATGGTTGTTGCAGACTTGCCTAAGCTGAAACAATGGAGAATAGTCTAGTAGTACGAATCAACAAAGTATAAGATAAATCCATGAAGACATCGAGGAGTTCGGTGAAGGATTTTTTATGAAGAAATGTTATTTTAATTTCATTTAGTTAAGAAGTTTTGTTATCTCAAGGTTACTTTGTAATAGACAGTCACTTTGACACGTGTAACAAATGATTTAAACCATTAGGCAAATAGGTTTATTGATCAGCTCAAGGAGCAATTATATAAATATTCATACTTTTGATGAAGCAAGGGTTGGAACCCATGAGATTTTGAGGAATTGTGTATTCAAAAATTTTCTTTAATTAAATTTATAGAGCCAAAAGTTGGATTTTTGCAGAGATTCCTATGCTATTCCATGTTGCAGTCTGTACTTTCTTTTCTCATGTGAATGTTTTTCCAATTTATCTTTCCATTATGTATTCCTTCATGTCTGAAATGAGTGTATAACGTTTTAGAATTCATATTTACTATTCTCTAGCTGTTCTTTCAGATATTCACCAAGATTTTGTTCTAAAGTTGATACATAATTCATTTTTATAATGCTCTATGTTAATGGTATATTCATGTTCTTCCTTTTTCACCAAACAATCAAATTTTGACTGTGACTGAGTAGCTATCTTGCCTCTGTCGAACTTCCATGCATAAGTTCTATTTATATATATTCATATTTTGACTCCATATCCCAATGGTCATTCTGTTTCAACCAATATTATCAATTACAAACCATTCTCCTTATACATACCTAGCCTTGTTAATATTTTGTGAGAGATCCCTCTCGGAAGAGAAAAAAACCAGTTTTCTCTTTAAAAGTGGTTTTTGATGTTACTTGAGAATAGCCTTTACAACCTTTGGTAATTTTCCAGTGATAACACTTGGCTTGAGTGTGCCAAGGTGATCCTTTTCATATCATAGTCTAAATACTCCGTAAAAGGAGATAAATGAGATGATGTAGACACCCTTTCCTATACTTTAATGAGAGGGAAATGAAGTAAGGGTGCTCAACAATCTTTTCATTCTTTTAGAAGTCAGAAAAGAGCTTAACAGAAATTCCGTTATGATCAACCAGGCAAGGGGCACTGATGATGCCCCATGGCAGGATGGTGACAGGTGGTTAGAGGTGACCAACCGTGTAGCATGGATGGAGAAATTGGCTCTTAGACATACGAATTCATGAAAAGGATGGTTAGCGGCAAGGGCACACAAATGGATGTGGTAGAGACACGTAAATCAAGGTGAGCTCTGGGTAAAGGTACGAAGAATCGTGTGTCAGCTACGATGGAAGGAATAGACTACATATGATGTAAGTACAGGTCTGGAGATACTTATATGCCAAGGGCACGTAAAATGAGGCAACGTCTAGGAAATGGCCCAGAAAATCATTAACTGAACATGAGATGATGGTCTCATCAAAAGATAAAGGATGGAAAATTGAATCTGTTGGTGTGAACAGTGTCTCAAATAGACTCCGGATGGATATGTTATGTCCAGGAGAAAAAGAGGCCTAATGAGGACTATAAGTAGGTGGGGTCCCCATGACAAGTGTCATTGTCACTATTCATTGCTAAGTTGGAGAGGAGAGCCTTGAACTTTATTTTATTGATTTCTCCTGTTTTGATCGATGATTTTCCAATACACGACTTGTAGGTGAGAATTATTACAAATCTCATATTTTTATGTGGTTTAGTTTTTTTATTTTCCCACCTAGGACATTCTGGTGGCCTGCTAGGGATTCCTTACATCGGGTCACTCTTTTTGAGGCAAAAGGAGTGACTTGGTCTCTTTTTCTAGTCGTATAGGTGTGACTAGGTTGCTCATGCTGGGAAAAAAGGTGTAACTCAGAGTTGATCCTCTTGGGCACGAAAGTGCTACTCAGTCGCATCTATTTGGCCAAAGTATGCGACCTGGTTGCAGGTTTTGGCCCAAAAGGTGAGACCCAGTCCCAGGGTAATTTTTTTGCTGAAAGCTAACGCTAATAGGATTTTGGTGGTTGTGCAGGATGCCAAGTGTTGTGTGGAGGGAGAGGGACTACAAGGACCTTCGAGAGGAGGCTTTGGGGGATTCCAATGTGCGAGGGGCCCTAGACCTTTGTGTGCTCCTCAATTTTATGTGGGTCCCTTTGATGAAGAGCCTGCATTTGTTTCTTTTGACATTGGTGAGTTTCTGGGATGTTCGAAGGGAGGTTTTTAGCATCTAGGGGTAGTAGTTGGAGATTACGTTGCAGGATATATAATTTTTTACAGGGCTCCCGATGCTTGGAGTAGTTGGTAGTTTGTCACCAAATCTCTCTCGTGGGGAGAATTTAGATGAGTTGTGCATGAGGCACTACTATGGTCTTGCATATGTGCGGGGATCGCACATTCTGGTTTGTGATATTAAGGATGTCAGCATGTGGGTTGTCGCAATGATGGTGCTAGGTATCTTGGGTTCCTTAGGGAGCCACAAGATATCAGGAGGGAAAATCAATATGGTGGAGAGTGATATGGATGGTACTTATTATGAATGGGCCCACAATATGTAAGAATCACTTCAAAAAATGTGTAAAACAAAAAATGGGACAAAACTATGCTACAAGTGACTCGTTGGTGATATTAAGTGTAAAATATCTTGAGATAGAGCCCATTACAGAGGTTCTCTAAGATTTTTCCATCAAAGTCAACAAGAATGTATGCCCCTTTTCCAAGGAAGCGGTGGATGACATATGGGCCATACTACATTGACTCGAACTTCTCTTTGTCCAACTTATCATTGGCTTGGTCATAAACCAGAACCATATCACCTTTGCTAAAGGTGTGAGGGTGGACATGGGAGTTGTAATGGGATTTTGACCGGTTTTTTGCTGCTTCAATGGATTGGAGAGAAGCTCGATGGTCTTGTGTGGTTTTTTTGAGTAGGAAGAGTCATTCTTCCAAAGGTGAAGTATCTGGAAGGAGTTCCCCCATGAGGCGCAGCGATGGGATTTGGAACTCTATAGGGAGTACTGATTCTACGCTATGGACCAAGTGGAAGGGGGTGAAGACGGTGGAGGTATTTGTGGAAGTGCGACAGGACCATAAGGAGGAAAATAGCATGTGGTGCCAATTTATTTTGTGTTTTCCCACCATCCTTTGAAGCATGGTCTTGATGATTTTGTTGACGGATTTGACCTGGCCATTTCCCTGGAGGTAGTAGGAAGATGAGAGACGGAGTTCGAACTTCAACATGGTTGAAAGCTTATCCCAAAACGTGTCTTCAAAATGTGAACCATGGTCTGATTCCAGCTATTTGGGTACACCAAAGCACGAAATGGTGTGGTTGAAGAAGAATCACACGGGAGTTTCTCCTTTACAATCAAATGTGGGCATGGCCTCGGCCCACTTGGTGAAGTAATCAATGACAATGATAATGTATTTATGACTGTTGTTAGAGATACGATTGATTGCCATGAAATCACTTGCCCATTTATAGAAGGGGTCGACTATGACCATAGGGTGCAAGGGCGTAGGGGGGTCCTTTCCTTTGGGGCAAAGAGTTGACAGCTGCGGTAGTGTTTGACTGCCTCAATGTAATCAATGAAGATAGATGGCCAAAAATAGCCATCACGTAGAATATTTTGAGCGATAGCCAAACCTAAGAGGTGGGCACTGCACGCTCCACTGTGACAGTAGTTAAGAACAATTTTAGCCTCGTCGCGGGTCAGGAAAAGACATAATATGGTATTGATACCTCGACGATACAAGATGTCTCCAATCAAGAGTTGGAAAGTGGCATGATGTCATATACATTGTTTATATTCATGGTTTAAATGGGCCACAAAATTTTGGGTGTGTAAGTAAAGAAGGATTCCCCCATACCATGGGTCTTCCATGGAGATGATGAATAGGAATTTGTTGGGAATGTCAACCTTGAGTGGTGGTGGTGTTTACAATGAGGGAATATATGTCATAAGCACAGCTAGGGCTATCACCTTGGTGTTTTTTGGTGAGACAAACTCCAAGTTGAACTCTTGGAGGATAACTACCCGTTTGGTTGCATGACCTTGTAGAAGGCGACGACTTAAGAGGTACCGCATTGGGTTGGAATCAACCACCACTTGGGTGTGGTTTGCAATATCATAGTGGTGCAACATTTGAATGGAGAGGGATAGTTTCTCTTTGGGTAAGTATCACAGTGGGGGGCTTGTCAGTTTCTGGATGATGTAGTAAATAACATGCTCTTCACGGGCATCATCCTTCAGACCAAGACTCTGGCGATGGTCATCTAGATAAAATAATATGATGTGGATGAGGTCATGGAAGCAATACGTCATGGCATGCTGAAAGGTGGCTCCAGTGTCTTTTAACCCGAAGGGCATTACACGATATGTGAATGTTCCCCAAGGGGAAGTGAACGTAGTTTTGTACCAATCTTCCTCCCGGATCTGAATTTGGTTGTATTCAGAAAAACCGTCCATGAAGGAAAATATATCATGTCCAGCACACACATCAATGATTTGGTCTATAAATGATGTTAGGAAGTTGTCTTTGGGACAAGCCAGATTTAAATCCTGAAAGTTTGTATAAACCTGTATGGTGCCCTATTTTTTTTCATGGGAATAGGGTTGGAAACCCATGTGGTGTAGGAAATGTGGTATATGAAACCAGCTGCGCATAGTTTCTTGACCTCTACCTTGACCGCCACAGCTTTGGAAGGGTGGATGGGTCTCTGCTTTTTGTGGAAAGGCACCACATCAGGCCATGTGTCAATGTAATGCTCCACTATTGATGGATCCAAGCCTAACATCTTGGTATATGACCATGCGAAGATGTCCCAAAATTCTTGAAAAAATGCTTTGTTGGAAGCAACTTCTTCATAGGAGCAAGATTCCCCCAGTGTGATTTATTCAACAATCTCAGGCTTGGTCAAGATATTGATCTTTCTAGTGGGTGAGATGTTGGACATATTCCCCTCTTCAAAGGATTCCAGTGCTGAAATGGGGATTTTGAACCAATCGAATTTCCTGTGGATAGAATCCTTGGTCTCAACTAAAAACTGGTTAGATAATGACACAGTTTCTTCGGGGATGAAGAACGAGTGGTGGTGCATATCATACCAAGGGTATTTAGGAGCAATCAAAGCCTCAAGTGTCTCCTCATCATTTCTAAAACAACAAGTGGATAGGGCTACGGGATCATTGATGGTTTCGGAAGTGGAAGGGTCGTTGGAGCTGGATATCATGTAAATGGTCGTGGCGCCCGAGGAAGGAGTTGGAGGGTGGATTTCCTCAATAATGATGATCTTAGATTCAAGGGAGTTCTTCTGAAGATTGTTCATAGCAGTCTGAAACTTGGCCAAGTCTTGGAAATGATGAGAATAATGTCTATACAAACCGCAAAGGCACATGCATGGTTTGTCCTCAAAGCTTTATTCTTTGTTGTTGGAAGACTCGAAAGGTTGACCACTGGAGTGTTCTTTGTCATATCCATGGCATCTAAGTATATGAAGAGAAAGGGAATCTCTAGGAAGTTTTGGGTTGTGTTACCTTGTATATCATGCATGACACATGGTGGAGTCTGCCGAGGTTCGCCCATTGCTTTAGTTTTTTTTCCCCTAGTTCTCTTTGGGTGAGTTGGGGCAGGAGCAGGTGGGGAAGGTGGCTTCTGTGGGCCTAGAGGTGGAGGGTCTTGAACACAATGGGTTGGACGGGGGTCTTGAGTAGGTGGTTCGAGGTACCACACAAAGATGCCTAATGTAAGATTGGTTAAGCTCAAGGTATCCATCACCAGCTTGCTCAGAATGCCCAATAGGGGAAAAAGCAAGGGAATTGTATGGACTAGGAGGGAGCCCCAATAATTCCCTGGTGACTGTGTTTGAGGCTACGGCTATGGGTGAGGCTATGGGTGGGGTTTTGGCTACGATTGGGGTTGGGGTTGGGGTTGGGGTTTTCGCTATAGTTGGGGTTTGGGTGCACTAGTGCTGGATGAGATCATACAAAAATCTGTTGTCTTGCTTGGTGCTGGTGGAGGTGGCACCAATGAGAAGGAAACCGTCATAGAATTGTCAGCAAACAACTCAGGGCCTACTAACAATAACGAGGGGGTGGATGCATTGTCAAAGGTGGTGTCAACAGTATGGATAATGTTGGCTGGTGCTATTGGCCCTTGTAGATCATGGTAAGTTAGTTGGTCCATGGTCATGATATTCCCATCGTGAGGGAACATCATGAGGTAGAAAATTGTGGATGCCACGGCTCTCATGGCATACATATATCTCTTTCCTAGGAGAAGGTTATAGTCCAACTGTGCATTGACAACTTCTATGTTGATCCGTACTATTTTCTCGGATAATTTTATGGGGACATGTGGAAGTATACCTGTTGGAGTATGGTCCCACAGCTACAGGAGAAGCTGCCATTTTGGCAGATAGACAGTTTTGGTGAAGATATAAGAGATAAGGTAAAGCTATGGTGCCGTAGCATGTTTCTAGCTGCAGAGTAGAGCCAAAAACTATGACTATCGGGACAGAGAAGTCAAAGAAGACGACAGTACCTAAGTGGCCAAGAGGAGAGAGCTCACCCACTACACTAAAGGCAGCGGCCGAGAAGAGAGAGCTCACCCACTACATTCAAGGTAGCAGTGGAAGACAGGAGGGCTCAGCTAACCTCATAAAGGAAAAGGGGCAACGAGGCCAAGGTATTGAAGATGAAGAACAGAAAGGGAAGCGGTGCCCAGTACCCATGGTCTGCGCCAGGAAGCATGGAAGACTGCAGAGAGCTGTGGTGTGACGAAAAGCGGCAGTTCGAGTACAGATAGATCGATTGTCACTAGTTAGGGTTTTGGGTTACTGTTGGGACAGGCCCACAGTGTTGTAATGGCGAGACCTTTGGGCCGCCTATAAAGGGATTTATTTTGTATTGTAAAAGGTTAGCTAGTTGGATAACCTGTAGCTATTCAGATAGCTAGTTAGTCTTTTAGCTCACAGTATTTTGTATTGTAATAGAGTCGAGCTCTGGTTCTGTATTCAGTCTGTAGTATCTTACTGTAACCAGTAGCTGGCTCATAGAATCATGTATGTAACAATCCACAGGGATTGACAGAGAGAGAGAGAGAGAGAGAGAATATTGTAAGAAGGAAATATAGAGAAAGAGAAGAGATATAGGAGAGAAGGGCTCCCAGCAGTGAGTGCGGAGTTACCTAGAAGATCTCTAGTTACACAGCAGGTTGCAGCAGAACTGTGTACTCTCTCAAGATATAATAAACATAGTTCTATGGACGTAGCTTCTACCCTGGAAGTGAACCACATAAAACCAGTGTGTTATGTGATTATTTCATGTGATTGTGCTCTACTTAGTTGATATCTGTTATCTGTTACATGAATGTTGTATATCAGTTAGTAAATGTATGTATGTCTCATTCAGTTACAACATTATTGAAGGTTAAAGTGTAGAAATAATATATCAATGCTATGTGCAATGATGCTAAGAAGAAGCACAGTAAATAGATCTTGCTACTAAGAATTCTCACAAGCATACACAAGAAAACTAGAGAGAAGAAAAGAGACTAAATCACATGAATGAAGAGATGAATATTGGTGTATATCCTTCCATTGAATAATTATGAATAATAGTGTACATAAATAGTACATCCCTCATAGGAAAGTCGAATTTTATGGAAACAAATCATAAATCTCAAAAAGGCTGACTTACCAAAATATAGCAAACCCCCATAGGTGGATAAAGCACTTGCTAAATCTATCAAGGACCTCACGAGTTGGAAAAAGCATGAGTGAGTCATCAAGGATATGTAAATAACATGCTAATCCTAGAAAATGGATAAAAACTAATGGAGGATGGGTTGGAAACAAAAGCTCCCAGTTTCCTAGTTGACTAGCTTTTATCTTATCCATAGAAAAGCAGGAAAAAGCAGAAAAAGCAGAATCTGTTGTAAAGTCATGTATACTAATTCTGGATCAACCTAGAATCAGAAATAAATCATTCCTAGGATATATATGGCATGTATTGACTTTAAGGTGCAAGTGGATGCCAACTAATTAAGCTAGTGGGTGAATAATTAATCAAATAATGATTAATTATTTTATCCTAAGTTGTGAGTGGGTTTAATATATTCCAACACCCCCTATAAGTCTGAATTTATGATGGTATGAAAAAAAAATATGGATGCATATAGGGCCCAGCAACAAGGCTATGGTCACCCTTTAACAATTATTATGTCCAGAAAATTGAGGAAAGAGGAAAAACCACATGGGGAAAATCCTCCCTCAAGATAGGACAAGGCATAGAATTTGAAATATGTATGTCTTCAACATATCTTCATCTTCACTTTAATGAGCTGACTGAACTGCTTCTGAATGAAGGACTTGCTGAAGAAACCATGAACTCCATGATCATGCGCTGGAGTGTAGAACCTGCAAGAAGGAAGAGGAGAGACTCCTTGTATCTCATCAACTGATGAAGTAGGAGAATTATATGAATGCTTCTTGCTGATATCAAACTCTGATATGCAAACATAATCTGAAATGGAAAATAGATCTATGCATACTCTTTCCCAAAGAGTACAAAAAATAAGGCAATTTATTTCACACCCAATTCCCTGAATAGCTGCAAAATTGTGATGCGAATCACATGTCAATATTCCAATATGATGTAGCACATGTATATATATGATATGAGGCTGATAAAAATCTGATATATCAGAAATATTAACATATGGAACAGCAAGGACAAAGGGTTCAATGGCTCCATGAGGATATAGGGCTAGACTAGGAAATTTATGAGCAACTGGGGAAAACTGATAGGTGTAAAAATATGAATGATGGATGGGCATAATATCTGAACCATAAGTGTTTAGAACAGATCCAAACATTTTTAATATCAATCCATATATGACTAAGGACATGGATAACCAGCCAATGAAAGATAGGAAAGACTTCAAATCATATAAGATAAATATCACTGCATAAGAGACCAATGAGGAATCAACTAGTGAGCTTGGGATTTGTATAGTCTTTGGATTATTCAGAGGTATGGTAGATGGTATGGATGGTGGTATTATATGTGTATCAACCTGAAAATATGCTTCTAAATCAGAATCCAAAGGATCACATATAATCATATCAATAGACTCATGGGAATACACTGGTAATGAATCCTCTATATGAAAGGAGGAAAGAATGAGATGTTCACAATCTTCAAGAAGGCTCTGAGTATTGATTCCAAGAACAAAGGAGGATATTCTGAATCACATGAGATCAAGTAAGGTAAGTGGTATGACACAAATAAGGCTTGATGTGGCTAAGCAAACATCCTGGAAGTCACTGGGTTGCGCACCATCAATGAGAGAGGCATGCAAGAGGTGTGAAGAATCTGGCACATAGATCTTAGAATCTAAGATAGGAGATTGAGAGATCAATGAATGGGTTATAGGATCATAATCAATATCAGCAGCAGCTCCATATGTTACTTCTTTTTCATCAATAGTATCACAAGAAGAAAAATCACCTTCAAGAGACACAGAAAAAGATGGCTCTTCAATATTTGCTTCTTCATTGAAGGAGGAAGCATTCGAATTAAAGAGGGCAGCAACAACATGAACTGTATGAGAAACTTCTTCATCATGATCAAATTCATCAAATAATGTAGAGGCCAAGAAATCTTGAGAAAGAGAACAAGAGGAGATGCTAGGTTCACTCCATGCTTCATCTTCAATTTCCTACAAACCAAAAGATTTGTCCAAAATTTTCCAAAGCTCAAATGGAAATTCAGTAGAATCTATGAGATGATATATATTTGGAGACATTCCCAAACACATAATTCCATAATCTCTATCACAATTATTTATCCAATCAATCTTCTCCTCATAAGACTCAGGTTCACTCAATGCACCAATAGAGACATCAAAGAGACATTGCCTCTTCAAGTATGCACTCATCTTTGGCTTCCAATAAGCATAGTTGAAAGGATATAGGAGAGGAAATTTTGAATCCATATTGAAGTTGTTGATATGCTCTAGGAGATACTCTCTGCAACCTGCAAAACAAACTAGGAGAAAATCTTGTAAGCTAGACAAGCTCTTCTTCAAAGAGGGATAGGAGACTGGAAGCGCTCCTCAACTTTGTAGAACTTGATCAACCTTGTAGCTCTGATACCATGTAGAAATAATAGATCAATGCTATGTGTAATGATGCTAAGAAGAAGCACAGTAAATATATCTTGCTACTAAGAATTCTCACAAGCATACATAAGAAAACTAGAGAGAAGAAAAGAGACTGAATCACATGAATGAAGAGATGAATATTGGTGTGTATCCTTCCATTGAATAATTATGAATAATAGTGTACATAAATAGTACATCCTTCATAGGAAAGTCGAATTGTATGGAAACAACTCATAAAGCTCAAAAAGGCTGACTTACCAAAATATAGCAAATCCCCATAGGTGGATAAAGCACTTGCTAAATCTATCAAGGACCTCACAAGTTGGCAAAAGCATGAGTGAGTTATCAAGGAGATGGAAATAACATGCTAATCCTAGAAAATGGAGAAAAACTAATGGAGGATGGGTTGGAAACAAAAGCTCCCAGTTTCCTAGTTGACTAGCTTTTATCTTATCCATAGAAAAGCAGGAAAAAGCAGAAAAAGTAGAAAAAAGAAGAATCTATTGTAAAGTCCTGTATACTAATTTTGGATCAACCTAGAATCAGAAATAAATCATTCCTAGGATATAGATGGCATGTATTGACTTTAAGGTGCAAGTGGATGCCAACTAATTAAGCTAGTGGGTGAATAATTAATCAAATAATGATTAATTATTTTATCCTAAGTTGTGAGTGGGTTTAATATATTCCAACATAAAGGTGGATTTACATGTATCAGCCGTCTACATATGAGTTTATCAGTGCTTGTATCACATAGTAATAAGTCATTCTGTTAAAGTGTTTCCAGTATACTTATTCGAACAGTAAGTATAGTTGAGGTAGAGTGTGTTGAACTGTGGAAGTTCACGTCAGAGTGTTTAAGATCTTGTTGAAAGTTAGCCAAGTCATTCCACCCAGTGCGATAGCCTTTGGACCATGAGGGTCATAGTGGGTCGTACGATAGAAGATATTGCATGGACAGTAGGTGATATCGCACTGTCAGAGGAGCTGCGGTGTGAGATAGCGCTAATCGTGGGTTAAGAGGAAGAGAGAGTTGCACATCGCCATAGTCGCTGCAATGCGATAGGAGTCCTTCCCTTGTCAGAACCTGCGAGGAAGAGAGACTGAGCGTCATGGAGAGAGACCTTGCTGGCTAAGAAGAGCTGCGAGACCCCAAGATGCTACAAAACCTGGTCGAAGACACTTAAGTCTTGGGCCAACCCATTAGAATCACTTCGGGTGAGACTTCAGGCGACTCCGTGGTCTGTCGCCGAAAGGGCCAGTGAGCTAGGGGTGTTGTTGGTACATTACAGTAAACCCGGGTCTGCCCATAGAACCAACAAATGGTTCCATTGCCAGTTTTGAACAAACTGAGCACTGATGTTCTGTTGGCATCCTACTAAATACGAAATCAACCAGTGGGTTGAGTCTACAGAAAGAGAATTTGCTGAACAAGAGAACAAGAGTCCTAGACTGAGTACAGGGGACTGGTTGCAAAAACATATCTACACAGACCTGCATATGATATTTTTTGTGACCTATGGAAATGAACTGTACGACTGGTTATCAAAGTTGACTGATCAAAGCATATTCAGAAAGAAAAGAAACATTGTCTGGACACTGGAGCTGATTCAGACTGTGAAGAGCCTTGATAATCCCATTACGAGGACAATAGACTTCTGGCTTGCGAGTTTGCTAGAAGGCTTCGTCATAGAGTTTGTAGTTGAATAGAGAAAAAGCTTCAGTGAGGCTGAGCGGTACTTCTTCAAACGATATCGCGGTAAGTACCTAAACTCTTTAAACTTGTCCATTAAGATGTTATTACATGAAAAAGGAGTAATGGATATAGTTTTAGACCAATAAGTTAAGAAAGTGTGATGTCACAAGATTTTGAGAGTGATTTTGATGACATTGGACGTACACGTAGTGGAAAGAAATATAAAGTAGATTTCAAATCTCCCATATTTGAAAACAGTTCAGATAATACTAGACAACAGAGTCATAGTAACACAGATAGAATAGAAGGGGGTATCCCTTACCACCCTTATACCCCACAGAAATAGACCGGGACTCAGAACAATCCTGTAGAAACTCCATCTAGTAGCTTGCAGACAGTACATACTACTGCTACATCACCTCCACCTACACTACCGAGTGGTAGTAACACATCAAACCAACATCCACCACACAGAAATAGAATGGGGGATGATATGAATTTACCTACCTTTAAGGGTACAGGGGTAGAAGACCCAAAGCAACATTGGTTTCTATGTGAAGTTGTGTGGACCATTAAAGGAATCCATGATGATAATATTAAACTTGTACAGTTGGTCACCACACTTAGGGAACGAGCCTTAACATGGTATATGAAGTATACCTCAGCGACACCCAGAACACTTATACAGGTCAAGACTGCCATGATCAAAGAGTTTAAGAAACCTAAGTCCGAGTCACAGTGTATCACAGAGCTTAAAGACATTAAACAGTTACCTACAGAGTCAGTATGGGACTTCGATTAGAAATTCAAAGCCCTCATAGACCAAGTCAGCTTTGAGTTTGCGCCGGAGCAGCATAAGGAATGGTTTATTGCAGTGCTGCTCCCTCACATCAGATTGCCATTAATGCAGCAGAAACTCTAGATGCAAGATGACGCATTGGAGATGGCGATGAAACTAGAGGCTTCGCCTCTAACTAAAACCAGCACAGGTATGACAAACCTGCAAAACCAGTTAGCAAATCTCACGTTACAGATGCATGAGATTAGAAAAGGAAAAGAGATTGCAGAAGACATATGGTGTATCAAGTGTAAAGAAAAAGGCCATACTAAAGATAACTGTTCAGTATTTGTTGAATACTTAGCAAGTGGGGCTCCTAACCCCTTAGCACAAACTCAAGGGCCATGGTGTGAACTATGCAGAACAAGAGGACATCTACCTCAGCAATGCCCTATGCTTCAGAAGTATATACAGACACCTAAGAACTTATACTATACCTTCTGTAAGTTAGTAGGACATGATGACCATACCTGTAGAGCCTATGATCTCATGTTAGACAGAAAACATGACTTGTACAGAGTCCAATCAGAGACACAGGGTCCAGCAGCAGGACCACAGCATGATCCGGCTCATGTTGGCCATGGAGGAGGATTCAGAGGACGAGGCCGTGGAGGAGGCTTTGGTCGTGGTGAAGGCTTTGGCCGTGGTCATGGACTAGTCACTTGTTACAACTGTGGAGTTGTAGGACATTCTGCTAGGGACTATCAGAGTCCCACTACGACATGTAATTATTGCAAATCTTACAATCACACTATAGAAGAATGTCCTACCTTGATGCTGCTGAGCAGACAGAGCCAGAACCAAGAGTCAACATTATGACTCGTAGAGGTGCTTCCACTAGTGGCACACTGCAGGATAGTGGAAAGAACACAGGACCGGAGAGGGTGTGCAAAGCTACTAATAAATCAACACCACTCGACCTGCAGAAGAATAAAGAAACATTTTAGGAAGCTAAGACTTTCTTTGATGACCCTATGCAATCAGGATCACAGGTACTGCCATCTAGGGGCGTACCACAGCAAACACCTTGTGGCCTTAGTCCTGTACAGACATTGCAGGCCACTACATCAGGAATATGCGATGAGGATGAGTTGACAGGAAGCATACAATCCTTCCTGCAGAGTTGTCTAAAACTCGTGAGAGATGAGAAATCTATCAGAGAAATTCAGAACATCATAGATCAGTGCCCACCATATTTTTCCGTGAGCAATGCCCAACGTGCTGTTCATAGTATTATGGGCCATACAAGAATAGGAAGAGAGATGCGACTCATAGCACAAGTTGGAGAATTTGAAATGGATGAGGTGATCCTAGATCTAGGATCAGAGGTAAACGTTCTGACTAAGTAGACATGGGAACAGATGGGTAGCCCTAAGTTAGTCAGATTGCCTATCCATTTGAGAATAGCTAATCAATAGAGGGTATCACCACTGGGTCGACTACCATAGGTGCCAGTTGACATGGATGGAGTTCACAGCTTTGTAGACTTTGAAGTTATAGAAATCATTGGTGATAGTAGACCATATCCAACATTACTAGGCATTTATTGGGAAATCGGTAACATGGCCGTTATCAACCTAAAGAGAAGACAAATGACCTTTGAGGATGCGCAGATCTGGGTCATCGCACCATTGGATCATCTTCAGGGTCCTAGATACATTGAACCTATTTGAGCAGAGGAAGAGGCACGTAACATGGAGAGTCTCTATTAGATGACTGTGAACCAGAGTGACTACATCAATCCAACCACAAAAGGGAACATTAGTTGGCGATGCGACAGCTCATGCACATCGGATTTGGATGTTGTTCTAGAAAACTAGCAGAACAGACTTTACAAAGTATCAGCACACAGATGTGCATTTATGACTAAGTCACTGCGATGGATTGGCGTAGAGACTAACAAGACCCCCTCATTTCATGGTCTAACAGATATCCAGGACTTTCTCCCGTAGTTTGAACAACAATTTCCTCACGAGCAGAGGATCGCAGCTATGGACCTTGCAGTATGAGCCACACTTGCAAGATGGTGGTATGCACATAAAGAGAATATCACATCATGGGAGGATCTTAAGAGATTGATGGCGATTAGATTCTCTATGGACAGGGAGTATGTCCAGCAGAAATACACAGGACAAAGTGACCCCAGGTCACATATTCAGACTTGTGAACAGAATTGGTTAGACATTCCCGAGGATGAATGGGTTCACCGATTCATTCACACTTTGGACACAGTTCCAAGGAACTGGTACACAGAGACTGAATTGTGCAAGGGAACGACCACATGGCCACTTATGATAGACAACTTTCTACTCATGTTCGCTTTTGAATCTGAGTATCCAAGTGTTGATAAGGCCCTAGATGCAATAAAGATTAAGATATTTGAGGACTGCACCCCATCAGTACATACTCAACCTGAGTGGGCCATCCAATTAGAATATGTGCTCGAGTGCTATAACTTTGCATCAGAACCAGAGGAGGAGGATGAGGATCCTTGCAACATCAACATTCCAAAGTCAGAAGGGAATCGCGATGTTGATGGACTGAAGCTAGAGACTCCAGCTATCACGGAGCCTATCAAGATTAAGAAGATCAACATTGGCACAGACACAGAACCAAAGTTTGCATCCATTGGAGACTATTGGGACGATGAAACAGTAGGACAGATTGCAGATTTTCTACATGACTATCAGGACCTATTCCCCACCAAGTTCACAGAGATGAAGGGAATAGTTGGAGACTTGGGAGTAATGAGGATACCATTGAAAGAGGATGCTAGACCAATTAAGCAGTGCCCATACAGATTAAATCCGCGGTATAAATAAAAAGTTAAGGACGAGATCGATAAGATGCTAGCAGCAGGCATCATTGAGCCCATAGAAGAGAGCGAATGGGTTAGTCCCATGGTCGTGCAAGAAAAGAAAACCAAAGGAGACATCAGGATCTGTGTCGACTTGCGTAAACTCAACGATGCATCACTTCATGACCCTTTCCCGACACCTTTCACTGATGAAGTGCTAGAAAATGTTGGAGGACAAGAGGTCTACTCCTTCACTGATGGTTTTTCAGGCTATCACCAGATCAGAATCCATCTAGAAGATCGATCTAAGACCACTTTTGCGACAGAATGGGGCTCATTCTAGTATACGGTAATGCCCTTTGGTCTTAAGAATGCACCAGCTATCTTTTCTAGAGTAGTAGTTGCTGTATTTAAAGAATACATCCATAAATTCTTAGAGGTTTATTTTGATGATTGAACTGTATTTGGATTAATCGACAAGAACATAGGAGATTTAAGACTGATGTTAGAGAAATGTAGGCAATACCATATTTCTCTAAACTTGAAAAAATGTATATTTTGTGCACCATTTGTTATTTTGTTGGGTCATATTGTTTGTAGACAAGGCTTAATGGTAGATCCCGTAAAGATTGCCATCATTGTAAACCTTCCAGCACCCAAATCAGTCAAGCAATTAAGGATAGTACTTGGTCATACCGGGTACTATAGAAAATTTATCAAAGGTTATGCAAAGATCACAGCACCTATGGAAAAGTTGTTAAAGAAAGATGTAAAATTCCTATGGAATGAGGAATGCCAGAAAAGTCTAGACACCCTTAAAGAGAATATGGTTACAACACCCATCTTAGTATTCCCATACTAGACCAATCCATTTCATGTACATGTGGATGCATCTGGCATCACACTGGGGATCGTCTTAACATAGCTAGGAGAAGGAGGTATTGATCACCCTATCACATACTCAAGCAAAAAACTATCCACCGCAGAAAATAACTACACCACTACGGAAAGAGAAGGATTAGCCATGGTGTATGCTCTATAGAAATTCAGGCACTACCTGCTAGGTGCCTCATTCAAGATTTTCACTGACCACTCTGTTTTGAAGTACTTGGTCAATAAGCCAGTGTTAGGGGGACAAATCTGTAGATGGTTACTCCTATTTTAGGAGTATGATTTTGAAATTATTGTCAAACCAGGGAAATTAAATGCCAGACTAGATCATCTGTCAAGGATAGACTCAGGAGAAGAGCCAAGTAACCTAGAGAACAACTTGCCTAATGCACAATTTTTTTCTATTCAGATCGCAAACGAGCACTATGCTGATATTATTCACTTTCTCACTACATGATGGGAACCTGTTGAGTTTACTAAGCATCAAAAGAAACAGTTGGTTGTCAAAGCAGTAGACTTCACCTTGATCGTAGGACAACTATACAAGTTAGGTCCAGATGAAGTCCTGCACAGATGCATCATGCCGCACTTGAAAGAGGCCATTATCAGAGAAGCACATTTCGGTACCGCAGGAGGTCATTTCGCAGGAAAGCCGACTACACAGAAAATCCTAACCGCCAGATTATGGTGGCCTACTTTGCATAAGGATACTAAGGAATTTTGCAGATGATGCGATATCTACCAGAGGGTAGGAAAACCTTCGCGGAGAGATGAAATGCCGCTGTGACCACAGATTATGCTATGGGCATTTGACAAGTGGGCTATAGACTTTGTGGGTCCTATCAACCCACCAGGAAAATGAACTGGTGCGAGATACATCATCACAGGAACAGAATACCTCACCAGATGGGCGGAGGCTAAAGCAATAAGAAATTGTGATGCTGCTACAGCTGCATAGTTCCTCTTTGAGAACATCATCAGTAGATTTGGATGTCTAGTAATTTTGATGAGCAATCAAGGCACCCATTTCTTGAACCACACTATTGAGGCCTTGAAAAAGGAACTCCAGATACAGCACCATAAGAGCACTCCCTACCACCTGCAAGCTAATGGTACAGTGGAGGCCTTTAACAAGATTCTAGAAAATGCTCTTACTAAGATCTTCAATAGCCAAAGAAACGATTGGGACCTCAGGGTTAATGCTGTGTTATGGGCTTATAGAACGACATGCAAGAAACTTACAGGACATACACCTTTCAGCTTGGTATATGAACAAGAGGCTGTTATGCCTATGGAGTATATTATGCCTAGTCTAAGAATTGCTCAGATCACTGGGATGACAGACACAGATACGAAAAATGAAAGGCTAGCGCAATTGCTTTCCTTAGAGGAAGACAGGTTCATCATAGGATTCCATCAAAAAGTGCAGAAGGAATGAGAGAAAGCTTGGCATGACAGGCATGTAAAGAATAATATTTTTCAGATAGGAGACCTAGTCCTCCTCTATGACAGTAAGTTTGTGAAGTTACTAGGAAAATTCAAGACGCATTGGTTGGGACCATACCATATTCAGCAAGTTACAGATGGAGGAGTCGTTCAGCTCAGCAAACTGAACGGGAAGCTTCTTCCCACTTTCATTAATGGCAGTAGGCTTAAGCTTTATAGTGGTAGCCACTCCACGTCCCAGCCTTAACTCAGATAGTTATGAGAGTGCAGATGTCTAGTGTAGCTGAAAGGAGGCATCGCACCAGTAGTTAGTCTACACCGGTAGGTAAAAAGCATTCGCATGAGGAGAGTTTTTCTTAAAAATAAAAAAAAAATTTCTTAAGTTTGTTTTGCACAGGTGATGTGGTGTGACATCATGGTAAGGCGATGATTCCCTGTGCCATGCACCCAGTTTTGAAAAAGGATAGAAGGCCAGTCAATTCACCTTCTAACAGGTAGTTAATGAAGAAATGACCGGTATACCTTACCGTAGATTTGGCAACAACATAATAATATTTCCAGATTTAGTAAATCTTTGACGAGACCAGCACCTGCACACAGGTTTCGAGGGAAATTTGATCGGATTTCAGCATTTAATGAGGATTGAAATGACGGGTGTGGTCTCGTCCATGCAATTAATACCACCGACAGGTTCAGCCTAGATGACCGTTGCATCTGGGATTATATCCTTCAGCATAAAAGTAGAGATCATTCATTCAAGACGGTTACTTTTGCAAGATCCGAGAGCTATAGAGTAAGTTGTTAAGTTTTCCCTGTGCAGAGCTAATTTCATTATAGAGTGCTGTGATTTCCCTATTTCGCAGCCATTGCCAATCCAGAGTATTGCACCGAGTGGGTTTTGTCTGAGGAAGAACCTTTAGAAGACAAAGTGGGGTCCTAGCCACAAGATACAGCAGAAGTGCCACTACCGGGAGAAAAGAGGAAAGATCCACAGCAAGTGCCACCAGAGGCACAGACGACAAAGGATGGAGAAAAAGGGACACCAGAGGTAGAGAAGAGGAAAAAGCAGAAATCCGCAAAACTACCTTTGAAGATTGCATTGACAGATGATGACTATGAACAAATCGCAGCAAGGCTAAAGGATGAAATGGACAACACATTTCAGGCGATGCAGGCATCGCAGGGCAAGCTGCAGGGGGCGATAGATCAACATCTTGTGGAGTTAAAAACACTAACCGAGAAGACTGCCACGATCCACACTCAGTTAATCAAGACGCCCGAAGGAGAAAGTTCCACACAGTTGATTCCCCGTGAGGAAATCTTGGCAAAGGATCGCATCAATACAGTCTTGATACCACCAGGGAGCATCCGATTCCCTGCTTCAATGATGGACGTACAGATCCAAATTAGGCAACCTGTCAAGGCTAACCTCACAGAGTTTCACGTTGATTAGTTATAGATGATCCAGTAGCAGCTAAGCGCAGAGCTCAGATATAGAGAGCTTGCGACTTATAAACAAAACACACAGCTGAAACAAAAGAATGCAGCACTCACCGCAAGTTTTCAGACAAAGGCGGAGGAGTTAAGAACATATGAAGAAAGAGAACATGATCTTAATCAGGTCTTACAGAGCATCACATTGGAGTTACCCCAATGTAACATTGAGTTTGCCTTGCCTCTCACGCAGAAGGTAAGAAGAGTTGTAGCTAGAGCAAAGGCTCTGGAAGAAAAAGTAACCAAGATGGAAGAAGACCACAAAGCACAGATTGCTGAGCTTGAGGCTCAAGCACTGGGCACCCCCCAGGTAGACAAGGAAGTGAGAATAGAGGCCTTTAGAATCATTTCCGTACAGATGAAATCTCGCATAGATGATGCATAGCCAGTGCTATTTGATGTGACGAACACATGGTCAGAGCTAGATGAGCATCCCAAGAGAGTAGAACTCCAGCAAAGCATTCAGTAGATAGAGAATGCCACAGTAGCAATGAAAGAAGAAATCAAGAATTTAGGAGCTCTTGCGAAGATGAGAAAGACGACAGAGATGAACCTCTTGCAACAAGAAACACAGCGGTTGAGAGCAAAGGAGATACAAATCAATAATTTGCTTCAACCATATTAGGAACAAATCACAGAGCTAGTCGAGGTGGTTGCGCAGAAGGTTAAAGAGTTCATGACAAGCAGAGGTGAAATTGATGCAACAAAAGACTCCACCATTAGTCAAGATACACTCGAAGTGGCACAAGAGTGTGTCAAAGCTATGTAGAATGAAGTAGCAGGACTTTGGGAAAAATTTAAATGGACTTCACAGGAAGCCAAGGAGAAGCTATAGTAGGATAATCCCGCTGTTAGTGGCTTGAGGATGAGCCACAAGTAAGTGTTAGGGGACTATTGGAGTAGGGTCCTACAGCTACAGGAGAAGCTGCCATTTTTGTGGATACACAATTTTGGCGAAGATATAAGAGATAAGGTAAAGCTATGACACCGTAGCATGTTTCTAGCTGCAGAGCAGAGCTGAAAATGTGAATATTAGGACAGAGAAGTCAAATAAGATGACAGTACCTGAGTGGTCGAGAGGAGAGAGCTCACCCACTGCATTAAAGGCAGCAGTTGAGAAGAGAGAGCTCACCCACTGCATTCAAGGTAGTGGTGGAAGACAGGAGGTCTCAGCTACCCTCATAAAGGAAAAGGGGCAATGAGGCCAAGGTATTGAAGATGAAGGGCAGAAAGGGAAGCGGCGCCCAGTACCCATGGTCAGCGTCAAGAAGCATGGAATACTGCAGAGAGCTGTGGTGTGACAGAAAGTGGTAGTTCAAGTATAGATAGACTGACTGTCACTAGTTAGGGTTTTGGGTTACTGTTGGGACAGGCCCATAGTGTTGTAATGGTGAGACCTTCAGGCCGCCTATAAAGGGATGTATTTTGTATTGTAAAAGGTTAGCTAGTCGAATAACCTGTAGCTATTTAGATAGCTAGTGAGTCTGTTAGCTCATAGTATTTTGTATTGTAATAGAGTCGAGCTCTGTTTCTGTATTCAGTCTGTAGTATCTTACTGTAACCAATAGCTGGCTCATAGAAGCATGTATGTAACAATTTGCAGGGATTGACAGAGAGAGAGAGAGAGAGAGAGAGAGAGAGAGAGAGAGAATATTGTAAGAAGGAAATATAGAGAAAGAGAAGAGATCTAGGAGAGAAGGGCTCCCAGCAGTGAGTGCGGAGTTACCCAGAAGATCTCTAGCTACACAGCAGGTTGTAGCAGAACTGTGTACTCTCTCAAGATATAATAAACACAGTTCTGTGGACGTAGCTTCTACCCTGGAAGTGAACCACGTAAAACCAGTGTGTTATGTGATTATTTCATGTGATTGTGCTTTACTTAGTTGATATTTGTTATCTGTTACATGAATGTTTTATATCAGTTAGTAAATGTCTGTATGTCTCATTCAGTTATAGCATTATTGAAGGTTAAAGGTGGATTTACATGTATCAGGCATCTGCATATGATTTTTATCAATGCTTGTCTCACACAGTAATAATTCATTGTGTTAAAGTGTTTCTAGTATACTTATTCGAACAGTAAGTATAGTTAGGTAGAGTGTGTTGAACTGTGGAAGTTCACGTCAGAGTGTTTAAGATTTTGTTGAAAGTTAGACAAGTCATTCCACCCAGTGCGATATCCTTTGGACCATGAGGGTCGCAGTGGGCCGTACTATAGAAGATATCATGTGGATAGTAGGTGATATCGCACCGTCAGAAGAGCTGTGGTGTGAGATAGCGCTGATCGCGGGTTAAGAGGAAGAGAGAGTTGCGCATCACCAGAGTCACTGCGATGCGATAGGAGTCCTTCCCCTGTCAGAACCCACGAGGAAGAGAGACTGTGCGTCGTGGAGAGAGACCTCACTAGCTAAAAAAAGCTGTGAGGCCTAGGATGTTACAAAACCTAGTCGAAGACACTTGAGTCTTAGGCCAACCCATTAGAATCACTTCGGGTGAGATTTCAGGCCACTCCGTGGTCTGTGGCCGAAAGGGCCAGTGAGCTAGGGGTATTGTTGGTACATTACAGTAAACCGAGGTCTGCCCATAGAACCAACAATACCCTGGGCTTTTGTGGGGTCGAAATCATAAGCACACAGAGTAGTGGTGGATGCTTGCAAGATAGGAGACCCAAGTTTCTTCAAGACCAAGGTTGACATAACACAAGTTGATGCCCCCTCGTTGATAATGCACCAGTGTATGACCAAATTCTGAGTGGATAGCATAATTTGGAAGGAAATGGTTGATGGAATTTGGGGTTCTCTGTTATCTACATCGAAAGTCATCAATTTGGAGTAAGAGGGGTATACGGAACCAAGGGCAGCTAGTAAACTTATTTTCTCTATGTTGGGCATGTTTTAGGTACCTTGAGAGTGGACATGGTTGTAGGTGTTTTGTCCAAGTCATCGACAATGTTGTATCTCACTACAGCTCTAGTCGTGGCATTGTTGGAAACCCATCGCATGGGGGGGCGTGGGGGAAAAGGGGGTAAGTGAAGAGGTATGTTGGTTGTGTTAGATGTGGATGCCGATGATGAGTTAGTGGGTTCACTATTTGATCCATACCAATTTCTCCTGGTTTGCAAATTGACCTCTTCAGTTTTCATGGCTAGCAGGTGGTGAACATCTGTCTCTGCTAGTGGGGGTGCATTAGGGATTGTGGGAGCAGCTGGAGGTGCACGTGCAGTTGCTACAAGTCCTTGGAGTGGTAATGAGTTTTGGAGTACCATGGCTGGAGGGCCTAGTGGTGCTGGGTTGGGCTGAGTTGGGGATGCTGTATTAGTATCGTGATGTGCTTCATTTTGAAGAACCTGCTTGGCACGGCTCATGAGGGGGCATTCATGTTTATAGTGTCAATAGATGTAGCATAGTTTGCGTGTCTGATTTGTGTGTAATGGAGCATTGTGTCTAGGTAGGTTTTGTGCTTGGGGGTTTTGAGGAGGTTGGTTTGCCCCGGTTTTGTTGGGACGATTTGGTTGTTGGCTACCTCCTCGTGGTTTATTATTACCCCAATTCCTTGCTTAGTTATTTTTTCCTTTCCCTTGTTGATTATTGGGAGCCGGTTTATTGGGACGATTCTGTTGAGAAAAAACCTATCCCAAGGGTGCTGACGGAGTTGGGTGGAGGCTGGAGAAGCCTGCATTGGTGGTGCATAGTAGACTTGGGGTGTTGCGGGGATAGAAATCCATTTGTTTGTCTCAGGTACTGTTGTGCGGGCCAAGTTGGAGTTTTCTCAGGTTGTGCATAGGAGGTTGTGGTTCTGGAATGAGACATCAACCTTGAGTAGTTATGGGGTTGGTTACAATGGGAAACACTAGTGGTGTTACTTGGCTGTGGTGGGATTATAGGAGGTGTCACGTGGTACTATGGGCGATGGGAAATTGAACCTATTATTACATTTGTAGCATGGTATTCCCCCTGTGTGTTGCAGTGGTAGGTACCAGCATGGGGAGCATCAGGAAGAATGGTGTACAGGTATCCTGACTGAGCATAAATTAAATCAAATTTGTGTTCCTTCAGGATGGCCTCTTCCTTAGACTAGGGGCATTTAGAGGTGATGCCCTTAGCTATGGGTGGTAGCAAGGTCTTCAAAAACCAATCGAGGAATATCCTATCTTCCAGTTGAATATTGCACAAGCTCTAGCATTGCTGCCACTCATGGATGTGGTCAATTATATGAGTTGTCGTATTTTGGTGACAAGATAGGAGTATTTCCACACCCTCATCATAGCAGACAGGGAGTTGGAAGTACTGCAGGAACATGAAGGATAAAGAGTTGAAACTTGGGTAGGTTTCTTTTGGAAGCTCAATGTACCACTTGGCTGTGGCACCTATGAGGGTGCACTGAAACAGCCTAAGTCTGATTGAATCATCTATGATGTTGTTTAATGAGCACCACAGATGAAATTCCATGATATGATATTGAGGGCACTCCCCTACCTTCCCTTCAAACTTTAGGATGTCTGATGGGAGTTTCGTTGGCATAGGAGGCCAGTGGGGTTGGTGGCAAATTGGGTCATTGGTTAATATAGACAAATCAGGCAAGCTGAGGCATGTCATGAATGGGATATTATCCCTAAGACTGGTGTGGGAGGGGCTGAAGATGGCACTAGAGTTTGCAGGAACATAGTGTCCTTTCATGGTTTGAGGTACCTGTAGTTGACTTCTTAGGATGGGGATAGTTGGGATGGTGTTGGATAGGCCACTACCCCCAAGTATGAGAGGTGGTATTGTGGTGACAATTGGGCCACTTCCCCCAGGTATGATTGGGGGTACCATAGGAATGGTCAGGCCACTATTGCTGGGTGTGAATGGCGTTCCAATAGTAAGGATGGGGGTTGGTACGGGCCCGCTACTAATGGGAAGTTGAATTATAACAATATGCGTAGAGGCATGGGGACCATCAATAGGGATCTTGGTGATAAGGTGAGGCATGGACATGGGTCTACTGCCACTCACCCGTCCGAATAAAGGATCCGTATTTGCACCAACCATGGGGCTAGATGGTGCAGTATGCAAGTGTGCGTCAGATTGGTATGAATTTGAGTCAGAATCAGAGGTTGTGTGGCCTTTTGATGGTGAAGGGGGGTCTTGGGTATGTTCTCAGTGGTGCTAGTTTAATGATCCAAACTGAGGGGCCTCCCCCCTAAGACGAGAGGAGGAACATATTGGATCAATGGTGTCTTTCTGTTAATAAATGGTAATGAATATCTGGACCCTATTTTAATGGATTCCTAGTGGCTTATAGGTGGTTTCTCAGCCACCAAGACTGCCAAAAGACAATGCTTGGCTTTTTCCTCACAGGTTTTACTAGTCAATCGGAGGGGGTCGTTGTCCCATTTTGCTTAGTAATTCCTCTCATTGGTTAGCTAATTTGGGGTTCCTACGACACTCCTCATAGTGAGTTTTAGGGTAGAGCCAAAGTACTTCCCATAGTTATAGAAGTTACAGACTTATGCCAACAAACTATAATTTTTGTATATATAAAGTAAATTTATTAATTTTAAAGGTTCGCTCGGCATCCTGAACCGAGTTTGGTTGGATTAAGTGGTGTGGTTGTGTGCATTTTAAGTGTGTGAGTACTGTTTTAAATTATTTTCTATGTTTAGCAGTTGTTTCTAGTTTTCTGGCTAGATTGGACAATGGGCAACCTGTAATGTGTAAAAACCAGTAAAGCTAAAATAGAATTAAACATCCAACTATTCAACTAAGCGAATGTAAATCTGTACCATTTCTACCCAGCTCTTGTATTCCTCTTTGAATGAGAAAAAGTGCTTAGCTCTCATCAAAGTGTGAACAAGCCCACCCATAGATCCACAGGTCACTCCTCAAGTGCAAGGTTTCTCAACAGGGAGGACGCAAATGCCATGAAACCCCCCACGATCTCCACCCCATCTAGCTTCCAAGTCACTTGTTTTTAATGGTTGGGAGAAATGACAAGAATAGGTTCCTATTACTATGCTTTCTCAACCCTCTGTCTTATCTTAGAATACCCTAAAGGGTGATGACTGAGCAGAGGAGGAAGGGTTGGGCAAGGAGGTTGATTTCCACTAACTTTTTAATATTTGAAATATCAAGGAGGGTTGGGCAAGGAGGTTGACTGTGCAGAAATATCAAAAAGACTTTGAAAGATTTTTACTTGCAAATAGATAACCACACACTCAACCAAATATAAAAGAACTTGCAGAAAGTATAAATCGCTTCTGGCCATTGGACAGAGGCAACTGAGCCGCACAGACTGTCCGAACAGAAGCAACATACAACCTGAGAGATAGATAACTCTTTTTAGGGCCAATGTAATGAGGGGGTCATTTATTTCAGCCCAGAATATGCAAGGGGGTCACCTTTTTAGTCCCAAAATAGGCGACTCGTCCTACAGAGGTAGATCGCTCCTGTCGGGGCCAATGTGATGAGGGGTTGCTCTTTTAGGCCCAAAATAAATGAGGTGTTTTCTCTCTTAGGACCGAAATGGATGACTTGGCTCGTAAACAGAAAAAATTAAAAATCAGAACTAAGAATGGCCGACAATAACTGGTACTATGGTCGAACAGGTTCGGGTCGGCCTCAAGGGGACTCGACCAGTTTGGAAATGGAAAAAATAGGAAAGAAACTACTTAAAAAACTATTAAGAATCTACATAAACTATAAAAAACCCAGGGATCCTATGGGATCGACCCAGTGTGGTCTCCAAACTATAGTAGGGTTGAAGCCCTAGCTATGTTCAATTGCACCTACCTTCTGTTTATAGGAAGGAATGATAGAGTCAATTGGAAGAAACAAATCCTGCAACAAGTTGTTAGAGAGAACCAATAGAGAACCTACAACAAAAATTCAGAAATCACAACATATGCCTCTAAATAATATATAAAACGAGAACTAAAAACATAAATAAAATCATATACCTTCTATCTTTGGCTTAAAATGGGGCCACCACGCCCTAGCTTAGGAAGCTACTTCTCTACCAAGTTGGGTGGTATGGAGCCATACTCAACATACATGAAGTTTTCTTAGAGGAGAAAACGGAGTGAGAGGGATGAGTGGCTTGATAATGATTGTTTTCTCGAGGCACTCATATGGGCAGAGTAACGGTAGGAAGAGAATGAGTGTGTCAAGAGTGACCCCCTATAGAAATAATAGATCAATGCTATGAGAAATTATGCTAATAAGAAGCACAAGAAATAGATCTTGCTACTAAGAATTCTCACAAGCATACACAAGAAAAATAGAGAGAAGAAAAGAGACTGAATCACATGAATGAAGAGATGAATATTGGTGTGTATCCTTCCTTTGAATAATTATGAATAATAGTATACATAAATAGTACATCCCTCATAGAAAAATTTAATTGTGTGGAAAGAACTCATAAAGCTCAAAAAGGCTGACTTACCAAAATATAGCAAACCCCCATAGGTGGCTAAAGCACTATAGAACCTACAAGAAGGAAGAGGAGAGACTCCTTGTATCTCATCATCTGATGAAGTAGGAGCATCATCGGAATGCTTCTTGCTAGTTTCAAACTCTGATATGCAAACATAATCTGAAATGGAAAATATATCTATGCATACTTCTTTCCAAAGAGTACAAAAGTTAAGACAATTTATTTCACACCCAATTCCCTGAATAGCTGCAAAATTGTGATGTGAATCACATGTCAATATTCCAATCTTCTGTAGCACCTGTATAGATCTGATATGAGGCTGATAAAACTATGATATATTAGAAAAATTAGCATATGGAACAGCAAAAAAAAAGGCTTCAGTGGCTCCATGAGGACATAGGGATAGACTAGGAAAATTATGAGTAACTGGGAAAAACTGATAGGTGTAAAAATCTGAATGATGGATGGGCTTAGAATCTGAACCATAAGTGTTTAGAAAAGATCCAAACATGTTTAATATCAGTCCAAATATGACTAAGGACATGGATAACCAGCCAAAGAGAGATAGGAAAGACTTCAAACCATGTTAAGATAAATATCACTGCATAAGAGACCAATGAGGAATCAACTAGTGATCTTGGGATTTGTATAGTCTTTGGATTATTCAGAGGTATGGTAGATGGTATGTATGGTGGTATTATATGTGTCATGACATTCATATCAGCCTGAAAACAATCTTCTAAATCATATATACAATCTTGTGAGGAAGAGTTGCTCAAAGGTAAGTCAATATCTAGTGAAAAATCACAATTTTTGGGAGATGAATCTAGTAGACTGAGAGGAGGATCATCAACGAAAGGTTCTGATATTTATGATTCTGATATATCAGAGACTAAATCTATATTAGAGATATGAGAAAAGGAGAGAACTCTGGCACTCAAAGCATAAGTTATATCACCTTGGAACTGCGCAGTGTGACATTGTTCTGAGGAATCAGCAGGCTTCTCTAGTTCATCTGGAATTCCGATCTTGTGCTTCTCAAGAAATTGAGACATGATTTCCATCTTCTTCTTGAAACACTTCTTCTCTGTTGGGCAATAGGGCAGACCCGGGTTTAAATCTTTTAAGTTGCACCAACAAAAGACCCACTGTGTTGGCCCTTTCGGCAACAACCTGCGCACAGGTTGCAGTCTCACCCAAAATAGCAATGGGGTGCCACAGAATCAAGTTTCTGCAAGCAGAGAGGGATATTACTGTACCTTAGCCTTTACTAACTTATTAATCAATAATTACACAGCTGTGTCATTCACTTTCATACAACTTCACAGATAGATAAACAACCATGACTTGCTTAACCCACTACAGGGAATTCACAGCGAAGCTTATTATTAGCAGTGATCTAAGTTATCAAATGTATACAGTTATTAATTCATGAAATACAACAGAAATAGAAACAACACAAGAAACCACAACACCAAATATAACGTGGTTCACCCCCAGTGTAGAGGCTACGTCCACAAACTGCGTTTTATTCAACTTGCTACAAAACCACAGTTTGATCTGCACACTCAGCTGCAGATCCCTTTCAGTCCTTAACAGCCACGCACACAGTAGCAGGCTTCTGTGCACACAGCTGCAGATCTTTTCTCAATCTTCTTACAAAAACCCTCTATGCACACAGCTGCAGAGGTCGTCCACGCACACAGCTGGGACTTAACCTTTTCTTACCAAATCAGCCTTTACTTGCCGTAATCTTTCTTACATCATAAAACCTAACCTTTCTTATTTACACAAGTGCCTATTTATAGCCCACTGTTTACAAAAACATGGATTCAATACCATGGGCACCCAAAACCCTAAACCCTGGTCTTAAGCCGTGGGTTTATTACAAAAGAAGACTTTGATTTAACCCCCGACACCCCTAAGACTATTTTCAGTCAAACCCGCGGAGTTACCCATCTTAAGGACCGTTGAGGTGCACGCCCTAACAGGCCCCTAAGACTCACCAGTGTCCCGTCCTGGGACACTTATCTGCTCGGCTGGTGGTAAAATTTGCTTGGCGAAGACATTGTGCACTGGTTCTTAGAGTCCGTCCTGCTAGTGGCCGGCTTCCCGCTTCTTTCTGCTGCTTGATATTGGTGCAGAAGAAGGCCTTGTGGGTCCATCTGCAACCCCATCCTTTAGTCGGGTTGGCGATACTTAACCATCCACAGCTTGGGGTCCCCTGGAATTGTGTGTCATGCTGCATAAGACACACAGCTGCCATGGTTCTGCTATGCCGGAAGATTTCAGGGTGGGGCGTGCCAGAGTCGTTTGGCGAGGTCTTATGGCCGTCATGGCTCCATGTTAGAGAAAACTTGTGCCTGCCTTCACCTAGTTTAGAGAAAACTTCTACCTGCCTGTGTACCTAAACCGAATACGACTGTACTGGTAGATTACTCAAAAGGTTCTGCAATCCTCTCTCTCTGAACTCTCGTACTAGCTCCTGAACTTCACAATTGTTTGACATGGCTCCCAGCGGACAAACTCCACGAAGTGCTTCGAGGAAGATTTCATAAGCCAATGTAGCTTACTTATAGAATTCTGTTACAGAATCTGTCATCATAGTGTAGTAATGACATCAAATCTGCTTGAATACCAGAAATCTTGTCACACCCCGCCTGAGATTTTTCGGAAATCTCATAATTACAGTTATGAAGATTAGCTCACGTGCCACCACCGTCAAATGTAATTGGTCCCATCCATCTCATCCTAGGCTGTGACATAGTTCCACCCTATGACATAACAACCACTTTCCCCTTCGTCACAGGTTGAACCCACGTCGCCTGACCAACCTTCGGCTTCCCATACGACATACCCCAGTGTGGCGAGCAGCTATGCTGGGTATGTAAACTTTTCTTTCTTGGTGCTACCTTCAAGTCTGAGGACTTGGCCTGTCCCTGTACTTCTTTAGATGACTCCCATTTATCATAGAAGGGAAGAGCTCTCCATTCAACGTAGCTAATTGGACTGCGCCCCCATTAGTAACTTTTTGGACTAGATACGGTCCCTTCCAATGTGTTTTAAACTTTTCGGGGAACTTCATAAATTTTCTATCATAGAGGAGCACAAGATCACCCTGCTGGAATTGTTTCTTCTTAATGTGTCTATCATGCCACGCTTTTTCTCGAGCTTTCTAGACCTGTTGCTGGAAACCTGCAATAAATCTATCCTCCTCGAGTTCTAGTATTTGTTTCAGTCTCTCTGTTATTATGGCTGGGTCATCCATCTCGGTAAAAGCAGATATTCTGAGGCTGGGAACAATGTATTCCATAGGCATGACAGCTTCTTGCCCATAAACCAATCGGAAGGGTGTATTGCCTGTCAACTTTTTGCAAGTAGTTCTGTAAACCCATAGCACTGCTGGAATGCGAAGGTCCCAATCATTTCTGTTAGCATTACAAATCTTCATCAAAGCATGCTCCAGGATCTTATTAAAAGATTCAACAGTCCCATTGGCTTATGGATGATAGGCTGTACTTTTCTGATGGTAAACTTGAAATTCTTCAGTCAGCACTGCAATGGTTTTATTTAAGAAATGTGATCCTTGATTGCTCATAAGGACGTGAGGACAACCAAACCTGGACAAGATGTGATCGAAGACGAAATGCGCAGCTGTAGTAGCACTACATTTATTTACGGGTTGAGCTTCATCCCAACGGGTAAGGTAGTCAGTTGTTGTAATAATATATCTCACACCAGACTTCTTCGCGGGGGGGTTGATGGGGCCAACAAAGTCAATGGCCCATTTGTCAAAAGCTTGTAAGGTTACCTGTGGAACTAGGGGCATTTCATCCTGCCGAGATGGTTTGCCTGTCCTCTGACAGATGTTGCAGCTGTGGCAATATTCTCTTACATCCTTGTGAATGGTGGGCCACCATAAGCCGGCTGTCAAAATCTTCTGCGCTGTAGCTTTCCCTGCATAATGACCTCCTGCCGTGCCAGAATGTGCCTCGGCCAGAATCAGAGGTCGTTCATGCTCCAAAACACACCTGCGCAGTATTTCATCCTGTCCCATCTTATACAGCTGGCTAGATATTAGAGTGAAGTCCGCTGCTCTCACTACCAGCTGCTTTTTCTGTTGTGTGGTCATTTCAGCAGGTGGAAACCCTGTAGACAAGTATTGATAAATATCCTGGAAGTAGTCATCGACTATCTAGATGGAAAATAGCTGCACATTAGGGAGGCCCTCATCCAAACTGGTGGGTTCTTCACCTGACTCAAGCCTCGACAAGTGGTCAGGTCCTAGGTTCAGTCTCCCAGGCTTAACTATGATTTCGAAGTCATATTCTTGGAACAGAATCAGCCATCTACATATTCTTCCTCCTAGCACTGGCTTATTAACCAAATAATTCAAGGCAGAGTGGTCAGTGAGCATCTTAAAATGTGATCCTAATAGATAATGTCGAAACTTCTGTAGTGCATACACCATAGCAAGGCCTTCCCGCTCGGTTGTAGTATAATTTTTCTCTGCAGTGGATAATTTTCTACTGGCAAAAGAAATAGGGTGGTCGATCTTACCTGCGCTTGGTTGAGCCAATACCACCCCTAGAGCAATGGAGGATGCGTCGACATGCACAAGAAATTCTTTGTTCCAGTCAGGAAATACTAGAATAGGAGCAGTAACCATTTTTTTCTTCAAAATATCTAAGCTGGCCTGGCACTCCGGTGTCCATTCGAACTTATTATCTTTTTTCAACTGCCTTTCCATCGGAGCGGTAATTTGAGCATATCCTTGGATGAATTTTCTATAGTAACCAGTGTGAATTAGAGTCGTGCATAGTTGTTTGACGGACTTCGAGGGTGGCAGATTTACAATAATAGCTATCTTCGCGGGATCCATCATCAATCCCTGCTTACAGACAACATGACCAAGGAGAATTCCAAAAGGGGCACAAAAGATACACTTTTTTATATTTAAAGCAATCTGGTGCTGTCTACACTTGTTTAACATGAGTCTCAAACTAGTGAGGTGATCTTTTACTAGCACAAAAATAGTCCAATCATCAAAATAAACTTCTAATAATTTATGTATATACTCCTTGAACGCAGAGATGACGACCCTAGAAAATATAGCAGGTGCATTCTTTAGCCCAAAGGGCATGACAGTATACTGAAAGGATCCCATTTCAGTAGCAAATGTTGTCTTATGCCGGTCCTCTGGAGTGATTCGGATCTGATGGTAGCCAGAAAACCCATCAGTGAAAGAGTATATTTCTTGGCCTCCAACATAGTCGAGCACTTCGTCTGTAAAGGGGGTAGGAAAGGGATCATGCAGGAAGGCATCATTTAATTTCCTGAGGTCAACACATATGTGGATTTCACCCTTAGTCTTCTTCTCCTGGACCACCATAGGACTGACCCACTCAGATTCTTCCACAGGTTCAATTATTCCTGCAGCGAGCATTTTATCCAGCTCCACCTTAATATTTTCTTTATTCTTTGGATTCAATCTATAAGGCTGCTGTTTCATAGGCTTTGCATCAGGTTTCAAAGGGATCTTCATTACGCCAATATCACTCAAGATACCCTTCATTTCGGAAAACTTTGTTGGAAAAAGATCTTGGTACTCGTGGAGAAGTTGGGTTACCTTGCTGACCATTTCATCATCCCAATAGTCACCAATTGTAGCAAGCTTAGGCTGTTCTTCAGATCCAATGTTAACTGTACGTGTCTTCAGGGGTTGATTTACTTCCAGGGCTTCGATGACTGGTCCTTGCACATCGTAGCATCCTTCTGACTCAGGGATAGCGATATTGCGCAGGTCCTCATCCTCTTCAATGGTGAAGTTGTAACATTCTAAGGCGTGGGCTTCTTGCACTGTCCAATCCGAGCGCTGTTCGACTAGTTCTTGGTCATCAAAGAACTTGGTATGGATGATCCTGATAGCTGCATCTAGAGCTGGGCAGACATCATTAGTAGAAAAAGTATGTATAAAACTATGGACAAGATAGTCCCAACTTACAGTATCTAGGTGGAGCTCAGCTTCCTTGTACCAGGTCCGAGCTATTGGTGCCAGTGTATGGACGAATCGATGTACCCATTCGTTCTGAGGTACATATCTCCACGCTTCATAACAGTTTTCCAAATGCGCTTGTGGACTAGATTTTCCATCAAACTTGCTTCGCACCTCCTCAGGCCGGTCCTTAAATCTCAGTCGAAGGAGCCTCTGACAGGCTTCCCAGTTAGGACTCTGCGGCTTATGGCTCTTCCACCATCTGGCAGCTGAGACTCTGAGTGCTGAATCCAGAGAATTCATTTTCTGTGGCTCCGGTATTTGACCTGAGAATTGTACGATAAATGGGTCAGGGTCTGTTGAACCATCAAAAGTAGGGATAGCTCTTGGTTGTGAGCTGAGCCATTGGAGATATTTAGTAGGTCTGGTACTACTATGACCATGGAGCTCAGATACTCGGTTCTGCCAACTCTCTTAGTCATCCTCCGAGTTGGTCATACAGGAGCTACCAGACTCCCAATCTGCAGTAGGAGGATCCTCAGAACCTCTGTCCTGCACGGTGATAGTGGAGATGTGCTCCACATCATCCTGATCCTTTTGTCGGAGTGGTTCTGTGTACCATTCCCCCTGTGAGGGATCCAGGGGTAGGATGACTCTCAAGTCTTTCCCTTCAAATATCATCTGTCTCTTCTTTCGGTTAATAACTGCAGCATTTTCGATTGCCCATTCAATTCCTAACAAGGCTGGGTAGGGGTCGTTGTCATCAATGATCTCAATTACTTCAAAGTCCACAATAGTACTGACCCTAGTAATATCTATTTGGACACTTACGAAACTTCCTAGAGGCACAATCCTTTGTTGGTTGGCTAGCCGCAACTGGATAGGGGACCAGGCGAGGGGGGGTTTTCCCATGTGTTCCCAGGTTTGTTTAGTTAACACATTTACGTCGGACCCTAAGTCCAGGATAACATTAGTCAGATGATATGTCCCTATCTGAGCATTCAATCTCATTTCCCTACCGGTTCTGTTCACTCTATGAACAGTTTTGTCTTGAACAGAACTGTGGTGAGGTCCGCAGGAAGCAATGACTTCTTGTAGCTTAGTCAGAGCATCCTGATCTCGTAACAGTTTGAGGCAACTCTGTAAAAAGGAGGATAGGGTACTTACACTATCCCTCGAGGCTTCCTGGGGCCATGAAGATAGTTGTTGAGATTGTGTAGGTGTAACGGATGTGCTAGGGCCAGCAAAATCTTTCTTAGCTTCCATAAATGTCTCTTTTTCTCTTGTGATATCAAATGCTGGGATTTTCATAGGAGCCTTACGAACCCGAGTGTCGGCGGGCTGTATTTCTATATCCGGTGGGTGTGTCGTAGCTCCACTCCGTGTGACAACATTGCTAGTTGTGGCAGGTCTGGGATCAACTGAAATCATCTGAATATTCCGCGTGGGGGCACTCTGTCGTGCCTGAATCTTAGCTATGAGCTGCGGACACTGCTCAATCACATGATCTACCGCGCGGCAGTATCGACATGTCATAGTAGGGTTCCGACAATCGCAAGCCAAATGCCCAGCTTGGTTGCAATTATAACATACCAATTGGCCTCGGCCTCTGCCGGCCATACCACCACGGCTTCCAAACGAACCTCTACCCGAGGCACCCCCCTGGTAACCATAGCTATCACTACTGGGCCCGTCATTGCGCACCCAGTAGGTATCATAGGTGCGGCACTCATCCTCATTATGACCTACGGACTTGCAGAAATTACAGTAGGGGTTCTTAGGTCCCTGTCTGTACCATTGCAGCAGATGACAGTTCTCAGGTCGGTGCTGACCTGTTGTTCTGCAGAGCTCACAATATAGAACTTGTGGTGGAAATGGGTCTGGCGCACCTGTATGCAGGTACTTGCTTACCAGAGGGCACCGTTCTTTGTCGTGACCTTCGATCTGACATTGCGTACACCAACTCTCTTCACGATCAGTTTTTCCCTTTTTCATCTCGCGAAGTTCCAGGGCCATCGCGGCTAGCTGTGCTTGTATTTGAGCAATACCAGAATCATCTCCGATAGGGGCAGTCTCCAGCTTCATTGCGATTTCCAGAGCCTCTTGCTGGTCAGCAACCTTCTGTTGCATGAGCGGAGTTCTAATATGTGGTAATAATGCCGCGATTAACCATTCCTTGTGCTGCGCAGGACTAATGGTAAAGCTGACTTGGTCGAGGAGGACTTTGAATCTCTGGTCAAAGTCCCACACAGATTCGTTGTGCCGCTATTGAATCTCTTTGAGTTCGTTGATGCTCTGTGATTCCGATTTAGGCTTTTTAAATTCTTTGGTTATTTCTACCTTAATCTCATCTAGCGTAGGGCTCTGAGTACTGGAGAACTTCATGAACCAGGTCAAAGCCCTATCCCGAAAAGAAGTAATGAGCTGCGCGGCTCGCACATCTGGGTCTGCAATTTTCTTCACATTCCATACTACTTCACATAAAAACCAGAACTATTTGGGATCCTCTGATCCCATGCCTTTGAAGATGGGGAGCTTAATGTCATCAACCAGGTGGGCCATGGCGGTTCTGGGAGGGGGGTAGGATGTTGATGGGGAGGGAGTTACAGGGACAGACTGGCCTGTGGCCGGAATACGTGGACTTGGTTGACTGTCAGACTACGACGGAATTTCATGGGTAACAGGGCATCGCTGCAGGGTGACAGGGGGGTTTCCAAACGAAGGGATTTCCTCAGAGTCTGACTCTTCAGAATTCACAGAGGAAGACGCTGTAGCCTGACCTAAGGAATAGGAGTCAAAATCTCTTTTGTACCTTTTTCCACTTCGCAGCAAACCACTTTTATCATCGAAGGTGTTATCACTTGCAAACATATGTTAGTACTACAAAGCTAACAGTCTGATTCAAACCACAATATACCCTTTTCAGCCAATAAAATTTTAATCCGTAAGCTTAATGAATTCAAAAACTTACCATGGGGACCTTCGAAGAACTGTCGTTCAGCTTCGCTGAAGGAGGTACTTGTGTTAATGGCAAACTCTATTACGAAAGCTTCCAATGTGCGCGTCATCCAGAAATCAACAACGCAGGAGACCTCGTTGTTCACGTGTTGCACAAGATTGACCCTTGTGGGGGTCCACATGGGAACCCATCTAGCTTGGTAGTTCGTCCTTCTTTCTGTTAACCTAGACAACCACTGGTGCAACTCTATGTGGATATTACTAAAAAAAATTTCATAAGCATCACAAAAAACATACCTTTGTAAAAATTCACGTGCGCTACAACGCGAATTTGTGTTCTCTTGTTGCGTGAATTGCAGATAAGTCTCAGCAAACCAATCACCGATTTCCGTCACAGAGGGCCTCCAGAACATAGCCCTCGAGGTACGACGTAAACCCCTCTTGAGTAGATACTGAGTTCAACCGGCAACGGAACCAATTTGTTGGGCAATAGGGCAGACCCGGGTTTAAATCTTTTAAGTCGCACCAACAAAAGACCCACTGTGTTGGCCCTTTCGGCAACAACCTACACACATGTTGCAGTCTCACCTGAAACAACAATGGGGTGCTGCAGAATCAGTTTTCTGCAAGCAGAGAGGGATATTACTGTACCTTAGCCTTTACTAACTTATTAATCAATAATCACACAGCTGTGTCATTCACTTTCATACAACTTCGTAGATAGATAAACAACCATGACTTGCTTAACCCACTACAGGGAATTCACAGTGAAGCTTATTATTAGCAGTGATCTAAGTTATCAAATGTATACAGTTATTAATTCATGAAATACAACAGAAATAGAAACAACACAAGAAACCACAACACCAAATATAACATGGTTCACCCCCAGTGTAGGGGCTACATCCACAAACTGCGTTTTATTCAACTTGCTACAAAACCACAGTTTGATCTGCGCACTCAGCTGCAGATCCCTTTCAGTCCTTAACAGCCGTGCACACAGCAGCAGGCTTCTGCGCACACAGCTGCAGATCTTTTCTCAATCTTCTTACAAAAACCCTCTGCGCACGCTGCTGCAGAGGTCGTCCATGCACACAACTGGGACTTAACCTTTTTTTACCAAATCAGCCTTTTCTTGCCTTAATATTTCTTACATCATAAAACCTAACCTTTCTTATTTACACAAGTGCCTATTTATAGCGCACTATTTACAAAAACATGGATTCAATACCATGGGCACCCAAAACCCTAAACCTTGGTCTTAAGCCGTGGGTTTATTACAAAAGAAGACTTTGATTTAACCCCCGACACCCCTAAGACTATTTTCAGTCAAACCCACGGAGTTACCCATCTTAAGGACTGTTGAGGTGTGCACCCTAACATTCTCTGAATGAAAACCCTTGCTGCAATAACAACACTTGGATGTGCTCCCTTTCTTCTTAACTTTCTTCATTAAATCTTCATATGAATCTTCATCTTCAATTTCTAACTTTGGCTTCTTCACAAATTGCTTCTCTTTTTATTTGAATTTATTGCTTCCTTGAACCAATATAGCATGATCCTTGCCCTTTGAATAATTAAGGACACCCATATGGATCAATTTATCTTGCTCCTTTGTCAGAGAATCAAGAAAAGAATTTAAAGAAGGCATTTTCCACTTAGGAACAACAAGCCTAGTAGCATGAAAAGTAGACACAAAAATTGAGTAATCAAGACCCAATTTTGAAAGAATGGAAAGGATTAATTGATCATATACTTTCTCAATCCCACATTGCTTGAGCATTAGAACAAGTGACTTGAACTTGGTGAAGAAACCCTCAAGAGATTCAAAATTGCTTGGACTCAGTGAGAATAACTCAATCTCCAATTGATGCACTCTTAGCTCATCTTGAACTCCAAAGAGAGACTCCAATTGAGTCCATACTTGATTTGGAGTGGTCAAACCATCTAGATGAAAGAGTAGATTAGGATAAATAGATAGGAAAAGCAAACCATAGGCTTCATCCAACCTATTATGCCACTTAGATTTCTCAATCATAGCATTGGGCTCATTCTCCAAAGCTAGTGTAACTCTGTATAATCCTTTACTGCACAATAGAATGGAGATTTTGGCTTTCCATTTGTGGTATTTGAAAGAAGTAATAATTATAGCTGATGAAGAATCCATATTGTTGAATTGATGTGCTCAAGAATAAAATCTCTATGTTGGGGCTCGGACCTTGAAGGTCCTTAATTTTGGCAACTCTGCGGTTTTGGTGCGAAGCTTGTAAGCGGAGTTGCAGTCCAAAATAGTCTTAGGGGCTTCGGGGTTGGGTCGAAGCCCCTCCTTTTGTAAATGTCCCATGGTTTTTGGGTACCCATGGTTTAAGCCCATGGTATTGTAATAGTGCACTTGTATAAATAGGCACTTATGTAGAGGAGTAAAAAAAAATCTTTTTGTTATGATGATGATGTGATGAGAAGAAGCTAAGGTCTATTTTTGGGTTTAAGGTTAAGTCCCAGCTGAGTGTGTGGACAACCTCTGTAGTTGAGTGTACAGAGGGTTTTGGAAGAAGGTTCTGCAGCTAAGTGCACAGTTTTGGGCTGTTGAGAAGATCTGCAGCTGAGTGTGCAGATCAGAACTATGTTGTTTGTAAATTGTTGAATATAAGTGTAGTTCTGTGGACATAGCCCCTACCCTGGGGTTGAACCACGTATATCTTGTGTTGTGGTGGTTCTTTTTATTTTTTTCCTATTATGTTTTTATGCATTTGATAAGTAGATGAATGATAAAGTAAGATAAATTGCTAAGTATTAACGTCGCTGTGAATTCCCAGTTAAGGGTTAAGCAAAAAACTGTCTTTTTATCTAAACTGTGAAGCTATTTAAGTGAATGTCGAAGCTCTGTATTGCATAATTATTCTTTATTAAGGATAAATGTACAGTAATATCCCTCTTTTTCCTGTAGAAACCTGATTCTGCAGCACCCCATAGTTGTTTCGGGTGAGACTGCAACCTGTTTGTAGGTTGTTGCCGAAAGGGCCAACAATGTGGGTCTGCTTGTTGGTGTGAAGATAAAAGCATAAGAACCTGGGTCTGTCCCATCCATCCAACAAATTGGTTCCGTTGCCGGTTGAACCAGTATATGCTTCAAGAGGGAGCTATGTCATACCTGGAGGGATTTGTTTTGGAGCCCCTCAGTAAAAGAAATTAGTGACTGGGTTGGAGATACTTATCTAAAATTTGCTGAACAAGAGAATAAGGACCCTCGTTGTAGCTCAGATGACTTCTTGCAAAGGTATGTTTTTACTGATATTTATGATATTTTCTTTGCTAGTATCCACATATAATTACACCAATGGTTATCCAGGTTAACAGAAAAAAAAGACAAACTTCAAAGAAAATCAGTCTACTGAATGGACCCTAGAAAGAATTAAGCTGTTGAAAAGTGTGAACAAAGCGGTATCAAGAGCTGTTGACTTCTGGACAACGCGAACCTTTGAATCATTTGTGACAGAGTTCGCCATCGACACACATACTTCTTTCAGTGAAGCAGAAAGACAGTTTTTCAAAGGACCAGGGGGTAAGTACCTGAACTCATTAAGTCTGAAAATTAAAATGCTCTTGGCTAAGAAAGGCATATTGCTTATCCAATTAGAGTGGCTAGATTTATTGCTACTAACCTATGTTTGGAAGCGAAAGTGACTTCAACGAGCAAAGTGGTTTGCTTTGCAACGGTAAAAGATATAAGGGAACTCTTGGATCCTATATCCTAGGCTAGAACACCGATTATACCTCATTAAGTCCAGAAGAATCTGAATCTAAAGAAACCCATTTTGTTAGAAACCCTCCTATAACTCCATAGCGAAGATCTGTTATCCCTAAGAACCCTTCGCAGTCTAAAAGTAACCCTATCCCAAGTAGTCTTGTCGCAGGTCAGTCTACCTCAGTAAGTTCCCTTCCTCCTGTTACCAGTCTCCCCCCTGTTATCAGTCCTCCCCCTCCTCCTCCCCCTCAATTCACTATGGCCCATGTCAATAATGATATCAAGCTCCCAATATTTAAAGGAACTGGATCAGAGGATCTAGAACAGTTTTGGTTCTTATGCGAAGCTGTTTGGACTGCTAAGAATATTATGGATCAAAATACGCGAAGAGTGTAGCTGGTCACCTCTTTCAGAGACCGAGATTTGACCTAGTTTATGAAGTTTTCTAGTACTCAGAACTATACCTTGGATGATATTAAGAAAGAAATGATCAAAGAATTAAAGAAGCCTAAATTGGAGTCGCAATGTATAACTGAACTGAAAAAAATTTAGGAGAAGCGAGGTGAATCAGTTTGGGACTTTGATCAGAGGTTCAAGGTTCTGTTGGATCAAGTTAGTTTCACTATTGGACCAGAACAACATCAAGAATGGTTCATTGCAGCACTATTGCCTCATATCAGGACTCCACTTATGCAACAGAAGGTTGCTGATCAGCAAGAGGTGCTGGAAATTGCTATGAAACTTGAAACAACTCCTGTTGGAGATAACTCTGGAATAGCCCAGATACAGGCACAGTTAGCAGAAATGGATTTAGATCTTCACGACATGAAAAAATGGAAATCTATTCGAGAATAGGTTTGGTGTACACAATGTAAGACAGAAGGTCATGACAAAGAACAGTGTTCTGCATTAAGAAATTATTTGAATACTGGTGCACCAAACCCGTTTAACCCTAATGTCCTATATTGTGAGATCTGTAGAACAACTGGCCAGCATCGACCTAAAGATTTCTATCTGCTGTAGAGATATGTTCAAGTACCTGAGAATCCCTACTGCAAGTTCTGTAAGTCAGTTGGACACAACGAAGACGAATGTCACATCTTTGACCTCATGAGAGAGAGAACCTATGATGCTTATAGGGTACAAACCAATGCACAAGGAAATGATGGATATGGTTACCGTGGTGGTACACCAGGTCAAGGTAATTTCAAAGGCCATGGTCATGGTGGTATGCCTGGAAGAGGACGCAGCCATATTATTTGCTATAGCTGTAATCAGGCAGGACATGTAGCTAGAGAATGTCAGAACCCAACTACGACATGTCAATATTGCAGAGCAGTAGATCATGTGATTGAGCATTGCCCACAGTTGAAAGCCAAGATACAAGAAAGAAATGGCACTCCTACTCAGAATGTTCAGATGATTTCTATAGAGAAAAGACCTGTCCTAGCCATTAACGTTGTTACAAGGAGTGGAACTACGATGCAAGTGCAGAATAAGGGGAAACAGCCTGACGAGGCTTGGGTCCGTAAGACCCCAGAGAAAATTCCATCCTTCGATGTTGGAAGAGAAAAAGGAACATTTATGGAAGCTAAAAAAGACTTTGCTGATCCAAGAACATCAGTAGCAACTACGCAACAGCACCAACAGCAGTTACAGATTCAAGAAGCTTCACCGGCTCAAGTAAGTACACTAACATCACTTTTACAAAGTTGTATGAAGCTATTAAGAAATCAGAATGCTTTGAATGAGTTACAGAAATTTATTGAGTCTTGCAAACCTCAGGGAAGCTCTGATAGAGGAAAAATTGTTAATAGAGTTAGAAGGACTGGAAGAGAAATGAGATTGCATGCTCAGATAGGAGATTATGACATGACTGATATCATAGTACCGTTGGACCCTTGGACCCTTATGCTTGAGAGTCATAGTACCGTTGGACCCTTCTCAAGGAGAAAGGCATACAGAGCTAGTCAGAGATGAAGATCAGGATGTTTTGGATCATATTTACAACATCACAACTAAAGAAGAAGACTATGTTAACCCTACTGCTAAAGGTATAATGGAATGGCAGTGTGCCAGTTCTTGCATAACTGATTCAGACGAAGGCCTAGAGAATTGGCAAAATCGACTTTATGAGATACATGGACATTGATGTGCAAGAATTACTAAGTCTATCAGATGGGTTGGCTCACAAATAAGAATCTTACCTACTTTTGATGGCTTGATAGACCCAAAATATTTTATTGTACAATTCTCAGAGAAAGTACCAGATTCACAGAAAATGGATACTCTAGATTCAGTATTCAGAGCCACAGTTGCCAGATGGTGGAATGGTCAAAAAAAGTATATCCATAGTTGGAGCGCTTGTCAAAAGTTTCTTCGCTTGAGATTCATGGATCAACCTCAGGAGGTACGAAGTATATTTAATGGTAAGACTAGCCCTCAGGAACATTTGGAGCAGTGTTATGAAGCATGGAAGCATGTACCTTGTGAAGAATGGGTACATAGGTTTGTACACACTCTGGAACCTATAGAAAAGAACTGGTATGCAGAGGTAGAGCTTCGCCATGGTATTGTAAGTTGGGTTAGCCTTGCTGATAGTTTTGTGCTCACATTTTCTCTTAATGAGGTTTGCCCTGCTTTGGACGCAGCTATTAGGTTGATCCATACTAAGGTGTTTGATGATAAAGAAATAGTCAAGTACCAACCTGATTGGAAGGAACAAGAAGCTAATGCAGTAGAATGCTATAACCTCGCCATTGTTGAAGATAATGACCCTTGCAACATTAATATTCCCGAGTCAGAAGGACATTGCGAAGTACATGGACCAGCAGTCGAATCAGCTAAAGTAACTCAGCCCTTGAAAACAAGAAAAGTAAACATTGGATCAGAAGAAATGCCTAAGTACGCTGCCATTTGAGATTATTGGGATGAATAAATGGTGAGCAAAGTGATTGAACTCCTCCATGAGTATAAGGACTTATTTCCAACGAAGTTCTTAGAAATGAAAGGTATCCTTGGTGATATAGGAGTGATAAAAATACCTTTGAAAGCTGATGCGAAGCCTGTGAAGCAGCGCCCTTATAGGCTAAACCCAAAGTATAAAGAAAAATTCAGGATGGAGCTAGATAAGATGCTCACTGCAGGAATCATTGAGCCTGTCAAAGAGTCCGAATGGGTCAGCCCTATGGTGGTACAAGAAAAAAAGACCAAGGGAGAAATCAAAATATGTGTTGATTTGAGAAAGATGAATGATGCCTGTTTACATGATCCTTTTACTACTCCCTTTACAGATGAAGTTTTAGACAATGTCGGCGGTTAAGAAGTGTATTCTTTCACTGATGCATTTTTAGGTTACCATCAGATCATAATTGCTCCAGAGGATCGACATAAAACAACCTTCACTATAGAAATGGGATCTTTTCAATATACTGTTATGCCCTTTGGATTGAAGAATGCACCTGCTATATTTTCCAGAGTAGTCATATCTGCATTTAAGGAATTTATTCATAAGTTCTTGGAAGTTTACTTTGATGATTGGACTATATTTGGCTTATTGAAATATCATATAGCCAGTTTAAGACTTATGCTGGACAAGTGTAGACAACATAAGATTTCATTGAACCTGAAGAAGTGCCTCTTTTGTGCACCTTTTGGAATTCTGCTAGGTCACATTGTATGCAAGCAAGGATTGATGGTGGATCCTGCGAAGATAGCCATTATTGTGAACTTGCCACCTCCGAAGTCTGTTAAGCAACTTCGCACTATGCTTGGTCATACTAGATATTACAGGAAATTCATTAAAGGATATGCTCAGATTACAGCCCCTATGGAAAATAAATTAAAGAAATATATTAAGTTTGAGTGGACACCTGAATGTCAGGAAAGCTTGGATATTTTGAAAGAAAATATGGTAACTGCCCCTATCTTAGTATTCCCTGACTGGAGTAAGGAGTTTCATGTTCATATTGATGCATCTTCCATTGCTTTAGGTATAGTATTGGCTCAGTCAGGTGAAGGTAATATTGATCACCCTATTGCTTTTGCAAGTAGAAAATTGTCCACAACAGAAAAGAATTATACTACGACAGAACGAGAAGGTCTAGCTATGGTTTATGCCTTGCAGAAATTTCAACATTATTTGTTAGGATCTCATTTTAAGATGTTCACTGACCATTCTGCTTTGAAGTATTTGGTTAACAAGCCTGTGTTAGGTGGAAGGATATGCAGATGGTTGATTTTGTTTCAGGAGTATGACTTTGAGATCATAGTTAAGCCAGGAAGACTTAACCTGGGGCCTGACCACTTGTCGAGGCTCAAGTCAGGAGAAGAGCCCACTAGTTTGGACGAAGGTCTTCCTGATGCCCAGTTGTTTTCCATCCAGATAGATGATGACTATTTCCAGGATATTGTTCAGTACTTGTCTATAGGTTTTGCACCCTCGGAGATGACAACACAGTAGAAGAAGCAGTTGGTGGTTAGAGAAGCTGACTTTACCTTGATAGTAGGAAAACTATATAAGATGGGACCAGATGAAATACTGCGCAGATGTGTCCTGGAGGATGAAAAGCCAATGATTCTGGCTGAGGCACATTCTGGAGTAGTAGGAGGTCATTATGCAGGAAAAGCTACGGCACAGAAGATTCTGACAGTTGGATTGTGGTGGCCTACGATTCATAAGGATGCAAGAGAGTATTGCCACAACTGTGATATCTGTCAGGGGACAGGCAAACCATCCAGGAGAGATGAGATGCCTCTGGTTCCATAGGTAACTTTACAATCATTTGAAAAGTGGGATATTGATTTTGTTGGACCAATCAATCCCCCTGCAAAGAAATCTAGAGCAAGATACATTATTACAACAACTGATTACCTTACTCGTTGGGCCGAAGATCAACCAGTCAAGGATTGTAATGCTGCTACAGCTGCGAAGTTCATATTTGATAATATCTTGTCGAGGTTTGGGTGTCCTAGAATTCTTATGAGTGATCAAGGATCACATTTTCTGAATAAGAATATTGAAGCATTGACCAAAGAATTTCAAGTATATCATTAGAAGAGTACTTCCTACCATCCTCAAGCAAATGGAACCGTCGAAGCCTTTAACAAGATTCTTGAGCACGCTCTGACAAAGGTTTGCAATGCTAATAGAAATGATTGGGATCTTAAAATTCCAGCAGTATTATGGGCTTATAGAACCACTTGCAAGAAGTTGATAGGCCACGCATCTTTTAGGATGGTATATGGACAAGAAGCAATTATGCCCATGGAGTACATTGTTCCTAGACTCATAATATATGCCTTCACAGAGATGGATGATCCAGCTGTGTTGCATGAAAGGATGGCGAAGATACTGAAACTAGAAGAAGACATATTCATTGCAAGTTTCCAACAGCAAGTACAGAAAGCTAGAGAAAAAGCAGGGCATGATAGACACATTAAGAAGAACCATTTTCAGAATGGTGATCTTGTGCTCTTGTGCGACAGTAAATTCATGAAGTTCCTAGGGAAGTTCAAGACACATTGGAAAGGACCGTACATAGTTCAAAAATTTACCGATGGTGGTGTAGTTCAGTTAGCTAAATTGAATGGAGAAATTTTGCCTTCCATTGTGAATGGAAGTAGATTAAATAAGTACAGGGACGGGCCTGTACCCCCTGATCAGAAGTAATAGCAAGAAGAAGAGTCTAAGTACCAAGAATAGTTGAAATTGGGTACTAGACTATAATGAAGCTGTTCTCAAAGAGCTTCGGAAGATTGTTGCAAAATTTACGAAATGTCGATGGTTGTGGAAGAAATTCTGTCGTGGGTCGAAGTTCAAAGTTCTGTTGAAGCTTGTGTCAGGATCTGTCGAAGGTCCTTATTGTGGCGAAGCCAAAGTTAGTGGTTGTGCCGAAGAAGAAAGGTGTGTCGAAGCTTAAAATTCGACCGTTGGAAAAAGTCATCTTTGGTGGTGCCAATACGTTAACTACATTAACTACCTGTAATGATGAGATTTTGGTCGAATCCACAGCCATATTTAAGAAATCTAGTGCCGTTTGGACAAGATCTACCACTGCTCCGTCAGATTTGGTGTCTTTAATGCACAGTTATGGCAGATTTGGTTGTTGGATCCTATAACAAGACACCCAGGCCTGCGAATTTCACGTTACGCATTTTCTTGAGTTTCACAGTTGATTCCATGTCAGCTGATCGTGAAGTCCAGCAATTGTTGAGAGAATTCAGAAAGAGGGGTCTACAAAACTTTATGAGGAACCCACCTACACCTACACCTCACGAAGAGACTCCCCCAGCACCGAATCAACCGATGCATACACAATATAATAGAAAGAAGTTTAAGGCAGAAGTTCGCTCTAAGCGAAATGAAGATAGGCACAAGCCATCAGGAAAGACACAGAAGGATCTCATGATTCAGATGAATCCTCCTAGTTCGGCAGAGCTCCCACCTGAATATTTCAAAGACTTCAGTGAGGATGAGAACGTTGCATCGTAGCGTCCACCATATCTCCCGCTTGTTCGACAAGGAGTTAAGCCACCTTGGTGGACGATCAAGTTCTCATTACTCACGCCTTTGCTGCCATAGGGTGTGAAGTTGGTCAGAACAATGACAGGAAGATTAGATCGGCTCAAGTACGCAGACCACGATACGAATAATCGTGAGAAGTTTCCACAGTTCACACCTGGGAAATACTTGCACTCCATCCATTATCCAGAGGTTGGAACGATGTTACTTGAAGTAAAACAGTGGGCTACTGGCTTGGATCAAGCTGGCTTGTTGAAGATGCTGAATGTCCCCCATTTTGGTCGCAGCCCACAGGTTACCGTGGTGGTCAAGCAGTTATTGGCGTTGGTGCATGATGGGCACCTATGGATAGGTAACCAGAGAATTGCTATTGATGGAGAGCTGATTCATAGAATTACAGGATTGTCGAAGGAAGGGCCTGATTCTAGAATTGAATTTGTTGGAAAGCATGAAGATACGAAGCTGGCACAGCAGATGAAGGACTGCTTCGGTTTGACAAAAGGAAATCGAGGGTATCAAACATCGACTATTCGGCACCAGAACATTCACTTCGCTGCAGGGCTCCTAGCATGCAAATTAATGAGGAAGTGCAGACCTAATGAAGTACCTGCCCCGATTGTTAGTATTCCTGCAAACTGTGTAGAAGGATACAGTTACAAATGGACAGAGTACATTTCTAGAGAATTCCTTGCAGATTTCCGCGATGCACAGGAGAAAGGTAGAGCCTTTCATTATTCATGGTTGTTAGTGCTTATTGCACTGGTAGGATGGAGAGAACCTACCGAGGCATAGTTTGTTGATGTGCCTCCGGAGATGCTTGGCGCAACAAGGTATGCATCTCTTTGGGTTTCATAGAATAAATCCTTGCAGCAGATGGCGAACTACGTGTTCACCTTCTATTTGATGAATATTACATATGAGACCCTGAAAACACCACAGCTCAGTAATGAGCTATTTTCTCAGTATACTGGAGTGGCCAAATTCAAGGCTGATATGCATAATGTCTTCATCCAGGCCCACGCAGATAACAAACATACATGGTGGAAGTTACCATACATGGTGAACCAGGAAGACATATTCACAGTAGTTCAATAGTGGACAGCTGAATGGATGAAGGACACAGGAACAAGGCCCGACATACCAGTCCCTCGCATAACAGATGTGGGTGCAGGTCCTAGTCAGCCGTAGCAGAATGACCCACTAGAAGAGAGTGAAGAACAAGATGAGTCACAGCAGAGCGAAGGTGACCATGGTGGAGATGATGGAGCTAATGAAGAAGAAGAAGAATCGGTTAAGACCATTTCAAACCCTAATCTCCCATATAAGCACAAGTCCCCTGAAGTGGAGGAAGTTACTAAGCCTCAGCCTAGAAAGAAAACTAAGACGTCGAAGGACAAGAATATTGTCGAAGAGCCCGCTTTGATGATTGAAGAGATTGATCAGGCTCTGATGAAGTCTATAGAGATATTATCCAACAAATGGGTAGAGTTTTAAGCTAAAAATATTGGTATGCTCATTGGCGTAGCACAACGAATTGCAGAACTTAAGGCATTATTGGAAAGAACAACAACTGGCACTACAGCAAGTAGTGCCCCAGTAGGCACGCAGCCAGATACTAGACAATGGCCAACCAGAAACAACCGAGGACAAGTACCAACTGCAACTCTTATAATACCTAATGTAGCATCCCTATCGCGGATGAGCATGATAATTGAGATAGATTACACTAAGTTTTCTATGCCGAAGCTACATTTTTGTCAATTAGCACTCATGAAGGAGATCTAAGAACGAGACAGCTACACACACATGCAGTTAGAAAACACCACAAACAATAGTGAGAGCCTCACAGCACAGTTGAAGGAAGCTGAACAGAAGAAAAGGGAAACAGAAAACAAGCAGGCCACACTAGCGCGAGTGTTGGATGAGGCGTGTCGAAGTCTCCCTGACTTCGACATGCAGGCTAAAGAAGAACCGAAGAAAATAATAGTAAAGATAAAATACTATGCACAACATTCTAGAAGCCGGATAGAGAAGATGAAAGTAGAACATGAGGCCCATATTGCGGAGCTTCAGCTTTGCCTCATTCTTGAGAGTCCACCAGAGGTCAGGGAACAGCATCTCAGAGATATTTAAGCCTCAGCAACGAAGATCTTAGATCTTGTAAGTAGTGCATCAAAGCTTCTAGATGAAAGTGTTGAGGCCTAGGAAAACTTGCAAGACAACCCAGAAGTAGAAAAGTTGCAAGAAACCATCAAGCAACGACAAACAGAGCTGGATGCAGTAAAAGCAGAAATTAAGACATTGCCTCCTATGCAGAAGATGCTTAAGGTAAAGCATAGTAATGAGCTCCAGTGAGAAATTGAGTCTTGTAGAAGAAAAGAAACACTATTAGTGAGATCTGTGTAGCCCCTCATTAACGAGGCCTTGGAGTTGAGCACTACTGCGGACAACCATCTCAAAGTCTTGAAGGAGTATGATGCGTTTGCACAGGAAAAGGCCAATGAAACATATGCAGCAACATTGCAAGAGATCATGGAGAAAGAGCAAGCAGCCAAAGATATCATGCGCAACCTCAACAAGCAGTTTACTATCTTCGCCAACAAGAATCTTGTACCCGAAAAGCAACAGAGTGTCCCAGGATGGGACACTGGTGAGTCTTAGGGGCCTGTTGGGGCTTAGACCTTGAAGGTCCTTAATTTTGGAAACTCTGCAGTTTTGGTACGAAGCTTGTAAGAGAAGTTGCGGTCCAAAATAGTCTTAGGGGCTTCGAGGTTGGGTTGAAGCCTCTCCTTTTGTAAATTTCCCATGGTTTAATCCCATGGTATTGTAATAGTGCACTTGTATAAATAGGTACTTATGTAAAGGAGTAAAAAAAAAAAGCTTTGTGTTATGATGATGATGTGATGAGAAGAAGCTAAGGTCTATTTTTGGGTTTAAGGTTAAGTCCTAGCTAAGTGCGTGGATGACCTCTGCAGCTGAGTGCACAGATGGTTTTGGAAGAAGGTTCTGCAGCTAAGTGCGCAGTTTTGGGCTATTGAGAAGATCTACAGCTGAGTGCACAGATCAGAACTGTGTTGTTTGTAAATTGTTGAATATAAACGTAATTCTGTGGATGTAGCCCCTACCCTGGGGTTGAACCACGTATATCTTGTGTTGTGGTGGTTCTTTTTATTTTGTTCTTGTTATGTTTTTATGCATTTGATAAGTAGATGAATGATAAAGTAAGATAAATTGCTAAGTATTAACTTCGCTGTGAATTCCCAGTTAAGGGTTAAGCAAGAAACTATCTTTTTATATAAACTATGAAGCTATTTAAGTGAATGTCGAAGCTCTATATTGCATAAATATTCTTTATTAAGGCTAAAGGTACAGTAATATCCCTCTTTCACCTGCAGAAACCTGATTCTGCGGCACTCCATAGCTATTTCGGGTGAGACTGCAACCTGTTCGTAGGTTGTTTCCTAAAGGGCCAACACTATGGGTTTGTTTGTTGGTGTGAAGATAAAAGTATAAGAACCCGGGTCTTCCCCATCCATCCAACACTCTGTAACCTGCAAAACAAAATAGGAGAAAATCTTGTAAGCTAGACAAGCTCTTCTTCAAAGAGGGATAGGAGACTAGATGGCTCCTCAACTCTATAGAACTTGATCAACCTTGCTGATTTGATACCATGTATAAATAATAGATCAATTATATGAGAAATGATGCTAAGAAGAAGCATAGGAAATAGATCTTTCTACTAAGAATTCTCACAAGCATACACAGGAAAAATAGAGAGAAGAAAAGAGACCGAATCACATGAATGAAGAGATGAATATTGATGTGTATCCTTCCATTGAATAATGATGAATTATAGTGTACATAAATAGTACATCCCTCATAGGAAAATTGAATTGTATGGAAACAACTCATAAAGCTCAAAAAGGCCGACTTAGCAAAATATAGCAAACTCCCATAGGTGGCTAAAGCACTTCCCAAATCTATCAAGGACCTCACGAGTTGGAAAAATCATGAGTGAGTTGTCAAGGAGATGGAAAAAACATGCCAATCCTAGAAAATGGTGAAAAAATAATGGAGGATGGGTTGGAAACAAAAGCTCCTAGTTTCCTAGTTGACTAGCTTTTATCTTATCCATAGAAAAGCAAGAAAAATAGAAAAAGCAGAATAAAGCAGAATTTGCTGTATAGTCCTATATACTAATTCTGGATGGTCAAAAGGTGGTCAATATCAACCTAGAATTAGAAATAAATCATTCCTATGATATATATGGCATGTATTGACTTTAAGGTGCAAGTGGATTCCAACTAATTAAGCTAGTGGATGAATAATTAATCAAATAATGATTAATTATTTTATCCTAAGTTGTGAGTGGGTTTAATATATTTCAACACCCCCACCTATTTATTTATATCTTTTTTCTTTACTTTAGGTTTTTTATCCCTTTTTAGGCTTTTAAGCCCTTTTTTCCCCTTTCTTAGCTCTTTTGGGGTTTTTATGCCCCTTTTAGGGGTTTTAGCCCCTTTTTGATGGCTTTAGCCCCTTTGTGAGATATTTTGGCTCTTTTATGGTGTTTTAAAACCTTTTTGATATTTTTTGAGCCTTTGAGGGACATCATAGGTTACATAAGGGTGTGGGGCTAAATAAGAGTTATGAAATGGATGTCTTCATGTGGTGTAGGCCATATGGACCAAGTCAGGTGATTTTTTGGGTTAACACTAGGAGTAAGCATCCTTTCTCCTTTGAGTTCATCCTCTAGCCTTATGAACCTAATGTGTGCTAAGGTATTTTAGAGTCCTTAATCTTGGATTTCCATATGGAAACCATCCTCCCTGCTCTAATCAACATCTCCTATTTGTAAATGCTTGGTATTCTTAATCCATACTTACTTCTTGGCATCTGTCCTTTCAGCATTTGTTCCATCATCTATATTGTCTTTCCTTGATTTGTTGTATGAGAACCTTCTCATGGATTGCTTCTGTGTACTCCAATAGTCTTGAGCTTTGTTCCTAAGGCCACTACAACTATAACACCTCATCGTATGACAATGTGCAACAATGTGACCAACATGGTTACATGTCCAACATCTGACTGAGTTGTTGGAACTTCCAACATTTTTTTGATCAACTTCATGTCTCCATGCTTGAGAGTGTCCCTAACTTTAGGCCTTTGTCTTCTGATCTTCAAATATTCTTGCATTGGTCTTCTTCCAAGGTTCATTGGTTCTTCTTGCTGATTTGTAGGAAGGAATCTTCCTCAGTTGGCTTCTTTGACTTGCACATTCTTTGTCTTTGTGAACAAACCCACTGCAGGTGTAGCATCTCAATGTGTGACATGTGGCAACAACATGTCCAACATCTAACTAATTCATTGGGCCTTCCATTACTTCTTCTATTTATTCTACAATCCATAGCTTTATGACCAAAGTTAGAACAAAAATAGTAATAACCACTAATTCAAATTTCATACCTAGGACTTTGAGTTGTTTCTTTTCTGATCTTTCTTTGAGGAATAGGTCTAACTCCTTGTTGCAATTTTGATCATGATCTAACTCCTCCAGTTGAGTCTTCAGATCATGATTTAACTCTCTAATTTGTTCAACTCTTCAACATGCTCTTTTTGTTCTTCCTTTTGACTAATCAATTTAGTATTTAGTTGTTCAACTTCAACATTCTTGTCTTTTATTTGATCCTAAAACTCTTTGTGATTTTTTTATCTTCACAAGAAACACTTTCATTGTCATGGTATTCTATTGATATTCATTCAAGGAGTCCAATATTTTCTTTTCGAACTTCATGAAGTCACTTTGGTTCAGATTTACTATGTTTAGAAACCAATTGGCTCTAAGATCAATATTCAACAACATGATATGTATCTCATGTGAAACCTTTTATATCCCTTCATCATCATCTAAAAGAACATTCTCAGTTTCATCACACAAGCTATCATTATAGTCACAAGAGTCCATACCTTTACTGGAGTCCTCTTCTTACTTCTCTTATTCCTGATTGATCTCTTCCATGGGCTTGTCTCATGATTCCTGATCTGTCTTTCTGGGTTCTAGTATTTCCTTTAGATACTCACTTTCCAACTTCAGCCATAAGTCTTTGGCTGATGTGTAATCCCCTACACTTTCCTTCATTGAATTGGGAGGTCCATCCATGAGGAACTTCAAGGTTGTAGTACTATCCTTCTTTTCTTCCTTTTGTGCAGCTGATTTTCCCTTCTTATTTGATGGAGCCGCTGGATCGATCACAATCTCCCAAACACCAAATTTATTCAGATAATCCTTCATTTTTCTCCTCCAACTAAAATAATTTGTCATATCAAGTATAGGAACGTCGTTTCTTGATGACTCTTCTTTTGCTTCCACTGTGTCTCCATGAATCTCCTTCAATCTTGTTAGGCTTGTGACGATGGTTGAATCTGACACCAATTGTTGCATACAATGGCCACACTGATGGGGGGTTGAATTAGTGTGTGAGAAATTTTAAACTTTTTACCTTCTTTTAGCCAATCATAGCATATCAATCATTATGTTATAAATTTCTTAATCAAATTCATCATGAGTCATAAGAACAACATCACATCAAAAGGGACACAAGAATATATGGAATTTTTATCTTTATTTATTGTACATGGAAGACAACAATCTTCTCGATTACAATCAACACCAACTGATGAAAAGAGAAGGAACTCTCATAACAGGACCCAGCCTGGTTTTCTTACCTCCAACTAAGAATGGTTTGCGGAATCAAATCCTAAAGTACAATATTCTTCTTACAAGCAATAATATGGATATGATGCACAACCAACCTCTACTCTACAAATCAATCTCTTCTCATCACTCTATTGGTCAAAACTGCTCATCAATCTCTCGTCAATATGCTCATCACTACTGTTGAACACTGTTGGTCATCACAGATGTTCATCACTGCTGCTCATCAATATCTGGTCAATATTTTCATCACTGCTGCTCATCAATATTTGGTCAATATTTTCATCACTGCTGCTCAACACTACTTCTCATCACAGTTGCTCATCACTACTGCTCATCACTTCTTCTCAAGTATATCTACACATCAACTTTTCTCATCATTGTTGGCCATTCTTTTCTCCTCATTAATATTTTTGGTCAATATGTTCAACCTTCTCATGTACACATCATTGTGCACCTCATCATACACAATTAATGAACAAGTAATTCTGCTATGATTTCACTGAACATAAGGCATGCATCATCATACATGATCATCATAATTATGCATTATCATCATAGGTTATGCATCATCATCATAGGGTATGAATCTTCATCATCAAATATACATAATCATCATCTCAGTGTGCATCGTTTATGCATCATCATCATAGGTATGCATCATCATCATAGGGTACACATCATCATCATCATCTCAGTGTGCACCATGTATGCATCATCAACATCAAGCATACATCATAGTGCAAAGGAGAGCATCATCACGCTATGGTATGCATGGGCATGGTTATGTATGGGAGTGCATCAACTTCATAGAGTGTACATCATTATCAAGTGCATTATCATCATAGAATAAAGGTATGCAACATCATCATCATAGCCTCCATAATGACTTTAAATATATATACCAATATAAAGGATCACATACTAAGATCAAACATGAACTCTATCCATGAGAGACATGTGCCATCACAAGAGAAACTTAGAAGCATGAACTATACCTTTCCAAATATCACAATATGAAGAAATAGTATACAAGCCAAAAGAAGATTTATATCATTTCATTACATAGCCCTTGTAACAAGCTTTCCAGCGAGCCAAGAATTTTGTAATTTTGATTTTGTATGAGAAAGTTATGTCAATTTTAGTGAAGATGCCAAGAAATTTCTCCTCCACAAAGTTTCACACTTTTCTCCAAGAGTTGAGAAAATACTAAGAGAATTGATTATGAACAAATGAAATTATTGATATGCTATTAGAGTGTGATAATTTTTTTAAATACACATTCAAGTGGACATATCTCATGCTGGCCGACTTGTCTTCAAAGGTAAGAATTTTTATTAATTTGAATTTTATTTTTTACTTTAAACTTCTTACCACCTCAATGGTCAACCTTATGTATTTTTATTATTTTTCTTACCACCTCAATGGTCAACTTTATGTATTTTTATTATTTTTCTTACCACCTTAATGGTTAAACTTATGTATTTGTATTATTTTTTTTAAAAATATCCTTCAAAGTCAATCACATCATTTAAAATTCATGGGAGTATGTTGGCAAGGGGTTTTGGATACATGTGTTATGCAACATTGCATATGTTGCACAAGCTCAAAGACTCCACACAAGTGGAATATGGCACTCAAGATTGAAATTGAATATTTTATGTAATTTTGTGTCACCTTTTGTAGCTTTGGACCATATTTTGTGGGTATTGGTAATTATTTTGTAGAATCGGTTAAGAGTTAGTTAGAAGTTGTCTAAGTGGACCTTGAATGTAAAGGCGTAAGCCTGTAAATAGATGTTGAATCAAAATTATTAGATATCATAGTTGAATATCTTTGAGTATCTATTATCAATATTTTTTCAGAAGTGAAGAATCTGAGCTTGGTGAAGAATATCTTTGAGTATATAAATGAGATTTGTCGATCTGTGAATTTTGAATTTTGAGTAAAAGTAATATGACAAGGTGGAAGTTGATCTGAATTACCATGTCTTTCTGTTTTACTATTCAATTATTTTCTACAACTCTATGATGAATGTTATGTGAATGTGCGACATGGATCTATGACGTGACATTTTCCTACTTTAGATGATGTTATTTTATTGGATCTATTTGCACATCAGTATATTTATTGCAATTATAATGGAATGATGCGATCTATTGAAGAATAATGATGAATAAATATGTTAATACATGAAGTGAATGATCATATCTATTTATGTTGTGCTAAGTTGATAAGCGAATGCACATGGTCCGTTCCTATTCTGCAGAATATCGGTTCCATCACATCTTCCTCGAACATCTCGGGTGAGACTTCATCCACTCTGCGGGTGTTGTCGGACAAGGTAAAACCTGTCTGGTCAGTGCTCAGGGAGATCGTGGTGGTTTGGGTGTCGATAGAGTGGGAACCCCTGTTGACCAGTTTTTTTTGGTTGGGTTTGTGCTACCAAAGTATGTCCTCCACATATTCATAGGGTTGTATCAAGGCACTAGGGATTTTAATGGAATTCCACGTGGAAGGTTCCATCATGGGATTCAATATTATCACAAAATAGACCATCATCAAGACAATATGTGTGTGGGTGCCTTAACCACATCAAGTTCAAGTAATGGGCATGAAGGTCTTCACAAGGTTCCATGACTTCATTAACTCACTAAAGACCACATAATCATGTCATCTAACTATTTCAAGCTCAAGTAGTGGGATCCATGAACTTTTCAAGGGTATTAGGGTATTCATCATGGGTTCCATGGGATTCTTCATCATACCAGGGCCTCCATATCCTTTTAAGGACCGTACAAGGTCATGATCATGATATAAGAGATCCATGACCGCAATAAGGGTTTCAAGGTCATCAAACCACTAAGAGTGGGTCTAAGGAATTCATCAAGGATTCTTCAATAAGCAAGAGGCTTCATCGGTTTCTTCAACCACCTTATCCACACTAGGAGACCCTCAAGGATCAAGATCCATCATGACATCATCTTTGGGGTAGCTAGGTCTTCTCATGGGGTACTATGATACCATCAGAGCATGAATGACCACATAATGGGTCACTAATGCTGCTCCAGCCCATATAAGGGTTCTCCATCGTCCATCAAGGCTTCAGGACCATCTCCAGGGTCTTCAACACTATCAGCAGGGTCTTCAGCATCTTCAACAAGGTGGTGTCTCCAAGATCCATCCATGTGGATACAAGGACCTTGTCAATTGGGTACAAGGTGCTTCAATGAACAAACCCACTCTCTAAGGGATCCAAGTATCAAACCCACTTTGTAAGGGGTCCAAGGCACTGCAAGTGGGACTTGGTGGAATCAATGACAACCTGTGGGGCCACTGCAAGTCCATGTTGGAATCAATGACAGTTTCATAAAAAATTACTGGTAAGAATAATGTCATCAACATAAAGAACAAAGATGATGAGACGGTTTTGTGCTTTCTTGGTATAGAAATTATGGTTAAAATGGAATCTACAAAAACCAATGTTAAGGATGAAGCTATGCATTTTGGAATAATAAGCATGAGGAGATTGGTTAAGGACATAGAGAGATTTCTTAAGGTGGAAAATGAGTTTGGAGACATTCTATACATAGCCATGAGGTCATTCCATGTAAATTTATTCCTACAAATATCCATCTAAGAAGGAATACTTAACATCCATTTTGATGGACCTCCCATTTATTTGAAGCAAAAAGTGGAAGAACAAGGTGAACATAGTTTATTTTGGGTGATAAGAGTAAAGGTTTCATTGTAGTCAATTCTTTTAACTTGGGAAAATCCTTTCACAACTAACCTTAGCTTAAGTATTTCAACACTTTTATTGGATGCATACTTAGTTCTATATACCCATTTAGATATGATAACTTTTATTTCCTTTTTTTAACCCAAAAATACCTCACTCAGCTCTACATGGCCTACACCACCCAAGGACACCCATGCACGACCCTCATTTCACCCCATTGGACCCCCACACCCTCAAAAAGGCTTAAGAATGAGTAAAACAACTTAAAAAACCCTAAAAAGAGCCTAAATAGCTCTCCTAGGGGCTAAACCCTCAAAAAAGGGGATAAAACCCCTCAAAGGAGCTAAAAACCCCAAAAGGAGCTAAAGATAGGGCAGAAGGGGCTAAAAGCCCAAAAAAAGGGGCTAAAGCTCCAACCAGGGGCTTGAAACACTAAAAAGCCCCAAAAAAGCTATAAATAGAGGGGTGGGGGTCACTCTCAAATAACTTCTCCCTTGCATACTATTATGCTGCCCAAGTGGATGCCTTGAGACCATTTGTCTCTCAAGCCACCCGCACTCCCTCTCATCCATCCTCCCATTGAGCAATAGCTCCCCCATTGCCAAGAGAGGTGCATCTCCCAGTTAGGGCATGGTGGCCCATTCCACCAAGACAAGGTATAATTTTTTGTTTGTTTTGTTTATTTGATTTTATCTAACCCATCTTTGCTTGCAGGTTTCTAACATTTTCTTCCAGGTTGTTGGAGCTAAACCCTAACTGTGTTTGCAAAGTGGTTTCCATCTCTTCTTTCTTTGGTTGTTCTCTATTTTGTTTCTGTTCATTTCCTGCACTCACCACCAGGAACCTATCCTTCCATCCTATAGATGGAAGGTAGCCATTCCTACCCTATAGCAAGGGAGAAATATCTGCTACAGAACTGGCGACCATACCAGGTCGATCCCACAGGATCCCTGGGTTTATTTTTCAAAATTTTAGTTTTTATTTATGTTCTGTTAACCTAGTTTAAATTTCTCTTAAATCTAGGTTAGATTCTTGTTTATTTACATTTTCAGTTACTACCGAGCCTCCACAAGGAAAATCCGAGTCCATTTGGCCACAGTACAGGTTATTGTCGGCCATATCTGACTCGGGGTCAAAACAAATTCTGTTTTCGGAGCAGGTTGCTCTTATCGGGCTCAGAAAGGGGACCAGGTCGCTCATTTGGGCCTCACAGGTGCGACCGGGTCTCCTATTTAGACTTAAAAGGTGTGACCCCCTTCCAGAAGTTAGCCTGCTTCTATCTGCAAAATCTGAGCGACCCCCTCACCTGTTTCTGGAAAAATTTGGCAACCTCCTTGCCACATTTGACCCGAAAAGTGTGATCTGTCACTTAGAATTTGATTTTTTAATAATCAAGGACTGTCAGTGTGGCTCAACCACCTCTGTCCATCCAAACTATTTTATTTATGTTTCTATTTCTATTTATGTCCATTTCATTTATAGAACAAAGTGTAAATCAAAGTGTAGAGTAATACTTAATGGGTTAATGAACATAGTTTCACTAAAATTCACCTAAAATCAACAATTTTTCTTAACCCTTCCTCCTCTACCCAGTCATCACCCTTCGGGGTATTTTAGGATAAGATGAAGGGCATAGATCGTATAGTAATAGGCACTTCACCTAATATTGTTCGAAGCCACTAAAAACAGGTGACTTGGAAGGTATAGGGGGTAGAGAAGGAGGGCTTCTCATGATTCTTAGCGTCCTCCCGATTGACCAACCTTGCATCCTGAGGGTGACCTATGGATCTACGGATGGAATTAGTCCCATTATGTTGATAGCCCAACACCTTCTCCTGGTTGAAGAAGAATATAGGTGTAAGGTAGTCACCTAGTCAGGCTATCACGATTCAGGATTACAAATGGTACATGACTAAACAATTTCTGATTACTATTGACTGCTTTCAACCACAATGTTATGAACTCTGTGGAATATTCATAAACCATTTTCAGCCACCATATAACAGAAAAACAAAATACATACACACCATACCATATTAATCAACCCAACTCAGTTCATGACGCTGAGTGAGCCAGTAAAATTTACAAATTTACACCAAGTGAAAAAACTGCAGTCTTTGACTACCTTAACCATGGGAATTACTTGGGCTCAGGCCAGAAACTAATTGTGAGGATTACCATGGGAACCCCAAAGTAGTTGGCCGTTGAGAGGAATTTATAAGTGAAACGGGCAATGACCCCCACTAATTGAGTAGTACGCCTGTGAGGAAAAAGATAAGCTCTATCTTCTGGAAGTCTTGGTGGCTGAATGACCACTTGCAGCCAATAGGAAGCCATTGAAACCAGGGTCATATATTCATTATCACCAATTTGACATTCAAATTTAACACAATTGATCCCTCACGCCTAAGAGGCGAACCACCATAGTTTGGGTTATTAAACCGACATCGTCAAGACCATTCTCGACAACCTCTCACGTCATCAAAAGGCCACACAACCTCTGATTTATATTCAGACCCATATCAGTCTAAACTAGACCTGCACACTGCACCATCAAGCCCCATGGCTGGTGCAAACCTGGATCCATTTTCCAGCATAGCAATTGCTAGTGGACCCATGTCCACACCACAAACTATCATCAACAACCCTACAGGTGGCCCCAGCACGGTCACGCAAACTGTCATAAGTTAGCTGCCACCACCCATATTGACCACCCAAGCTATCCCACCTACAACACATGGGGACAGTGGCCCTTCCACCTACATTGCTCCTCCTGTCATTGTTATAGTTGATTTTACCACACCAGGTGAATCGCACTTGTATGGCCTTCCCTTGTCCCTCTGCAAACTCCTTAGACCCCATGGAAAATTTTTTGTCCTTTGATGTTCCCTAGACCATCCCTGCAAATATGTGAAAATCCATATACGTGACTTTTAAACCCCTAATCACGTATATACACAGGTTTGACCCCTAAAACCACGTACATCGAGATGTGTGCAAAATCCAAATCCTTTTGGAGTTTTCCTTGACATGGATCCAACTCACTTAACTCCTGGCCTTCCATGTGTCTTGAGATCACTTAGATTCGACCTTTCATTACCCCTTTGAAAAGCTATATAAGGAACTCTTTGATACATTGAAGGCATAGAAGAGATTTGAGAACAAAGAAACTATAGTCCATTGTTGCCGAAACTTGTGCTTGAGTCTGCATCCCTTTGTCCCTTGGAGCACTTTTGTGTTCTTCCCAAGCTTTCCTTTTTCTTGTGATCTTGCTATAGAGAGATGGAGGATTGAGGCGGTGGAGGCCCAAGTGGGGGATTTAGTTTCTCTGATTCACAGATGTGCCGATAGAGGTTGTATCCATTGTAATATCTGATTTTATATTAATAGAAATATCTTTTCCTGTCCAATAATGTATGTTTGACTGAATATTTTATCCATGGATGATTTCAAATGCTTATGCATTATTGATTATATATCCTAGAATATATCTAACACCAATATATATAGTATTCTTGTCTTGTTTACTTTTTGTTGAGGAAGTGATTCATCAATTCAAGTTGAAGTTGGAAAGCTCAACGGGGATGTACTTCAACCGTCCAGAATAAGGTATGAGGCCTGATCCTTTAGTGTTAGATATTTGATTTCTATTGCATATTGGAAAGGATTGATTTCTAGAGTCAAGCTGTCTGTTGTGGTACCCCAAGCCATAGGAATTTCTCTCCATAACAGAATTGGCGACTCTGCTGGGGAGTTCCTAGTAGTTGTCCTTTGGGGATTTTTTATCGGCATTCAATGACTTTGAATTGCTCTTTTTATATTGTTTCTGTGTCGGGTCTGGGGGCATGTTTTCCTGGTAGTGTCTGATTGGTGTGGAGTTTGTCTCAGCTTGTCTATTTGCCTTTATTTTTATGCACCTTTCTTCCTGTACGTGAGTTTTTAACTCACAGTCGCGTATATATGCAGGTTTCTCTGCTATTTCCGCATACACATGTGGGTTTACTGCGAACAGTTGCATATGCCCTTAGTTTTTCCTTCTAGAGGAAGATGGATGGTTGCTGGGTGAATTGTGATGATTGCTGAGTCTCCTTTGATATTGCTAGAGTCTGTATACACCTCTATTTCTGACCAGAGACGTTTTTTTTTAAGGGTAAAATTTCTTTTTTGAAGAATGTTCTTGTCATTTCATTTTTTATTTTTTTGTTTTGGGATTAGTGCATTAGATTTATTTTACCTTAGTACTCTGCTCGAGTGCTGCTTGAGTGTGCTTGCAGAGTTTGGGGGTTGTAGAACCATTATTTTTCTTTAGTATCTCATTTTTATTTCAAAAAATCCAAAAATATTTGCTTATCATTATGCATTGCATCTTGCATTTTGCATAGTACTTGCACTAGATTTTCTTTGGAGTATTAGTCAGGATTTCATATAGGAAAGTTTGCATTTATCATTTGAAGAAAATCGTGCATTTCACGTAGTAGCATACCCTGTTTTTCATGGACACAATGCATTTGCATTGATTGTTAGGTGTGCATTTTACTTCATGTTGTGTCATAACTCCATTAGTTGCATGGCCATATAACTCTTTTGAGTAATAAAGCCAATTAAAATCAATGCTTAAATTAAAATGAACTACACTATTTTATTTGATAGGGTTCACCAACAAGATTAGGTTTTAGGGTCTTGGAATAGTTCATTTTGAGTAAATGCTCCAAGACCACTAAACAACAACATGTATGTGTCTGTCCAGGTGAGTGTGTGAAATTCCTTGGTATAACCAGTGTTTCTCAGGATCCTCCTTTCAAAAGGGAGTTAAGCACGAGGTAGTGTGAGTGGTCATTGATTGGGATGACCCCTAGTCATAATTGAGTAGAACCGGAGATATTTCTAGGATTGTATTCATATCTGAGGGCTCTTTTGAGAGTTTCAGGCTTTGCTACCCTGCCCATATGGTCAATCCCGCCTGCGACTGTCCTCCTGAGCATTGATTATATTGAGGTGACCTTAGTGGCCTTACCTAGGATATTGAGGGGGTACTCTGCAGGGGTTATTCTGTGGGTGTCCTAGCTAGGTTGGGGTTGAACAGCACAGCCGCTTTATGCGTTGAAGCTGAGGGCCACAATAATTGGTTACATACCTCTACTTGTTGTGTATGGGAGTCTCAAGCCTCTCCTAGGAAAGACATACCTGCTTCATTCAGGAGCTCATTTATCCTACCCTTGATTGCTTTTGTTTGGCTTTAGATTTTATTGGTGTATGCTCTGTGCACGTTAGCTTTCCTAGGGTTGCGTAGATAGAGAGTATTTTATATTTTTTGAGTCATTGTGGATTTGGATGCGGCACCTCTTCATTCTCATCATTTAGCAGGACTTCCGCCTTCTACATATCCTCCTCCTTTGGGAGAGAGAAATAGACAGTCCAAACAGACTACTTCGCACATTGATTCACACATGATGGGAGACCATGTTGAAGGTATTCCTGAACCAACTTCTCCCATTCAAGTGGAAGATGGGGAGTTTACTCCTAACTATGATCCTTCACCTGATTTGACTGAGTTAGTTCCTGTGATATCTGAGATAGGTACTTTTCATGATAGACATACTCACTCTAGTGTTGATCCCCCAATGACGCATCGCCGGTATGGAATGCCGGAAGATGATGAGACTCATTTTGAACCCGCAAGCACTAGTTATGGTAGTTATGGTATGTCTGGTTTTCCCACACATGATTTGGCATTTAATGTCAAGTCGAAGTTTGAGCCTAACACTATGCCTGGGGGCACTCTCATTCTTTACCATGCAGAGAGGTTTGGGAGCACAGTCACATTACACCTTCCATCTCGGTGGTGGAAGCTACATCACATATTCCTCCTAGGCCTAGGGCTAGTGATCCTATTAGGATACTAGAATCGAGACGAGTGACTATAGGGAATAACATGTACATAATTACATAGGTCCCTTCATCCTCTGTCCCTACTTCTTCAAATGTTCACCCTCCACCTCATTCACGTGGTCCTTCGGGCCGGAACGTTGCTATGAGTCATGTCCATACTACGGTTACTCAACCAGTTGTGTCTTAGGTTCATGTACTGCCCATTGTTTCAAGAGGTTATGTTCATACTTCTAGAGGTCTTGTTACTACTTCCGGAGTGTATATTCCTACTTCCGGAATGTATATTCCTACTTCTGGAGCATATATTCCTACTTACAGAGTGTCTCATGGGACATCTCATGCGATGACTTGTGGACCTTATTATGGGACGCAGTATGGACAGGGTTCTTCACCTTATGGGTAGAGGTATCAACAACCCACTTACTCTCCAAATTACGGCTTTGTAGCTCTGAATAGTCAAGGTACACCACACTATGGTGCTTCCATGCCACCCTATACGGGTCAAACGGGAGGAGGGCACTATGGCCAAGGCCATGGTGGTTATGGTAATCAGACCTATGTGAATCAGAACTATTAGGGAGTGGTCCATCGACCTAATCATCCCCTTTCCTCGCCACACTAAATCTTCTTGACTTGGTGAGATTGACGAACGATCCTGTAGCTCATGACCCGGCTTGGCCGGCTGTCCCTACTAAGCTTCCCTCCGACATACCCAAATTCAAGGGCAAACTGGGAGAGAATCTGAGCGAACATGTTACTACCTTTCACCTATGGCGCTCTTTGAATTCCTTACACCAAGAATCAATCCATTTAAGGCTATTTCAACGCACCTTTATAGGGCCTACCGCTAAATGGTATATAGAGCTACCTAGGGGTGCATTCCCTTTGTTCGACAACCTAGTGATGACTTTTCTTAACCACTTCCAGCTACCAGTGTGTTATGATCTTGGTACAAAACTCTTGTCGACATTTCGACAGGATAAAGCCACACATATCTCAGATCATATCCAAGAGTGGCGTAGATGGAAGAGGTTGATTAAAGCCTTTATATTGCTGGAATTCCTCCTCGAATGGCTCCTTAAGTTGTTATTGCTGTATATAGTGAAGGATGTTTCTACATCCAGAGTGAAAAATGAGGAACAAGCCATTTTTAGGGTGCAGGAACTGGATTTGATTTATGCGCAATCCGGTTTGTTATATGAGATCATTCCCAATGCTCCATGTTCTAGTTTTGACCCCAAAGTTAAACCTGGACCACATGCCGATGGCATTGTTGGTTGTGCGAGTGCTAAACCTGTGGATTTGGTTGCAAAAAAATTTAGTCAATTGTCAATCAACCAATCTACTTCGGGACAAGCCAAGGCTTTGTCCCAACCCACCCAAACGGCGAGTGTACTTTTGGTGCAATCATCGGACCAGAAGGGTAACCAACAGCCCGGACGGAATAAAAATATGGGTAAGAATAATCATAAGGGTGGGAATAGGAATGAGAATGATAATAATGGTAAGAACACCCATGAATCTGGGGGGACAAGCAAGCTAAATGTAAGGTTAAATTTTCTTGCAAGTTGTGTAAGGAAGATCACCTCACTTACTTGTTCCCTCGTATCGATGAAGCCTCGAGATTCTTGGCATAGGGCCCAGCTGTGCTGACTAACCCTTCACCTCACAATCAAAATATGAACTCAAGGACCCATGATCAGTTTGGTGGTGATAAATATCCAACGAAGGGTAGTGGTCATGGTTGCATTAACATGGTACATGCTACAAAATTTGTGACCCGTGCGAAGGACTATGGTTCGTCACAACCCAACCTAGGTAAGGAGCCTGATCCTCTAGGAACTCCTTTGCGTATTGAAAAACCTGTGGATAAACCTGAAGCTACACCTCACATTCCTAAGGGAGTCCTTAAGCATTCAGGGCACAATCCTAATGCCCGAGCCACCCAGAACTATTCTGTTGTCGAGGATTTGGGCCACACTCCTTATGCGATGTCTGCACTAGAAGTACTTCAGAATTGTCCTTTGCGAAGGAAGGCTTTGCTTTCTACCCTTGGTGTGGATGATGATAATTCTTCCTCTGTGATTAAATTTGAAACCACAGGAATTCAACCTCGCTTGCCTTACTATGAGTCTCTTTTGATTCACGTAGAATGTATTAACATGACTGTCAAGCGCACTGTGATTGACGAAGGCACTGCTACTTCTGTGATGTTTTTATCATGTTGGAAGGGTTTAGGTTCCCCTGAGTTGTCTAAATCTGTGACCATGTTAACTTCATTTGATGGGAGATCATTTAGGCCACACAGTATTCTTCCTTCCCTTAAGGTCTGTTTGGGAGGAAAGATCGTTGTGGTAGAGGTTGAGGTGGTTGATGCGCCCCTTGACTACAATCTCTTGCTGGGTAGGAATTGGATGTACAGTATGCAAGCCATAGCTTCTTCCCTATTTCGCATTGTATGCTTTCCATTTAATGGGAAGATAATTACGATTGATCAAACATCATTCAAGAATCCATCGGTTATCGCATCTTCGGGAGATTTGATCTCGATTGTAGAGCACTCTTAGCCGGAAACTGAGAGTGTGGTTGTGGGCATGTATCCATCCCTCATGGAAATCTTTAGTTTCCCTGCGCCTATCCTTATGATAGGGTCTAGTTCCGATGAGGCTTCGACATCTGTGAGATTGGTGTCTTTTCACACGAGTCATATGGAAGATCCTTGGATTCTTCCTACACCGGGCACTTCGAGTGAGCCCATCATGACGGACGTGCCGTTGCCTGCAACTATGGTAGCTTATCAAGCTAATCTTGAGTGTGTTGCAGATCCCAGTCCTTCCTATTCACGGATGGAGGAGGAGGACCCTTATGTGCTACCTACATGGGCAGTACAGTCTTCTCACACACACGACTACGTTGATAGTGTTTTTCCTTCAGACGAAGCGATTATTGAGGCCATGCCGAGAGTTGAGCCACCATGGGAAGAGCTCCATCATAGATCTTACTTTCTTCCCGAGCTTGAACGCTTGGAGCGTGAGGACTTTAGGGAGGTTCTTAGTGAGAGAATTGGTAGTCCCATGGTTCCATTAAGCTCTCCTAGTCTGATGGCTGATGGGACCATGGAAAATATATCTCCAACGATTCCTATCAATATCTCTCGCGATCCTGGAAGGATAGAGAATGTCTATATTGGGGTAGAATGTTCCCATGCTGAGATTCTAGAATACAATGAGTTGTTTAAAGAGTTTCATGATATTTTTTCTTGGTCTTAAGATGAAATTCCAGGTATCGACCCTCAAATTGTCGAACACGAGATCAAGACTTATCCCAACGCTAAGCCTGTTCAACAACGTTTGCGTGTGATGAATCCTAGGAAATCACCCATGATTAAGGTAGAGATAGAGAAACTGTTGAAAGTCGGTTTTATCTATCCCGTTCCCTTGACGGAGTGGGTTTCAAACCCCATTTCAGTTGATAAGAATCAGGGAGAAATCCACATATGTACTGATTTCCATTATTTGAATCATGCCTATCCTAAGGACAATTTCCCCACACCATTTATTGATCAGATTTTGGATGGGTGTGCGGGTAGCAAGGTTTTTTCCTTTAAGGATGGCTTTTTCGGGTATAATCAGATACAAATTAAACCTGAGGACCAACATAAGACTGCATTTATTTGTCCTTGGGGAACTTTTTCATATCGAAAAATGCCTTTTGGCCTTAAGAACGCCATAGATACTTTTCAGCGAGCAATGACCTTGATTTTCCACGATCTCAAATCGATTATCGAAGTGTTTTTGGATGACCTTACTACTCATTCTTGTATGAGAATGCATCATTCCTATCATTTGAGATTGGTATACGAAAGGTGCCACCATTATTTGGTTAGGTTAAATCCTCACAAGTGCATCTTTTGTGTGAATTCAGGTCTCTTATTAGGATTCATTGTTTCTAAAGAGGGTATAAGAGTCGACCCTTTGAAGGTTGAGGAAATACTTTAGTTGTCTCCTCGGAAGAATATTCATCATCTTCAATGTTTGCAAGGCATGTCAAACTTCTTACGGAGATTCGTTGTCAATTTTACCAATTTGACTAGAGGCTTCATGTGTCTTTTGAAGAAGGACACCACCTTTTGTTGGGATGAGTGAGCCCAGGAGTCCTTCGATGTGCTCAAGTGAGCCCTAGCATCGGCCCTGGTGATTAGTCCCCCATACTATAGCCATGATTTTCTACTTTATATGGCCGCATCCATGGAGACGATTGGTATGTTTTTTGTTGAAGAGGATGAGGAGCTCCAAGAGCATGTCATATACTATCTGAGCTGAAATCTAATTGACACAGAGATTTGTTATTCCCATGTTGAGAAGCTTGCCTTAGCTACCGTACATGTGGTTCAACTCCTTTACCAGACCTTGGTTGTAGCCCATGTCAATCTGTTTCAATTCATCCTCACTCGAAGGATGATTGGGGTAAAATATAATAAATGGATTGTCATCCTACAAAAATTCAACCTCGAGTTTGTTTCGGCAAAATCAAAGAAATCGTTAATTTTTGCAGAGCTTATATCAGATTTCCCAAGTGAGCCCGAGGAGTTGGTTTGTGAAGATACGTTTATTGATGAGCACATCTTCTTAATCTCAACTTCAGACCCATGGTATGGGGATATCATTATATATCTACAAATGTTGAAGGTCCCTACTCACCTCTCACAGGATGAACGACGATGATTACGTCACATATCTAAGAGTTACCTCATATTGGATAACACTTTGTACCACCGTGGGTAGATTCCATTTTACGTCGTTGTTTAACTCATGAGGAGGCTGAGGTAGTGCTGAATGATTGCCATGGAGGGGTGTGTGGTGGTCATTTATCTAGGATTTATAGAGCCCAAAAAATCTTAAGAGCGGGTTATTTATAGCTGTCGATATTTAAGGATTGTGTAGATGTGTTCAAGAGCTGCAACCCTTGCTAGGTGTTTGCACGTAATATGCGCTCAAAACCTGCCCCGTTACATCCCATCATCACCTCCAGTCCCTTCACTAAGTGGGGGCTTGATTTTATGGATTGCAACCCAGCTTCAGCTAGGGGGCATCATCATATCATAGTGGCTATCGACTACTTCACGAAATGGGCTGAGGCTATGCCTACAATTAAATCCGATAGTGAGACAGCCGTGCACTTCATATTCAACTAGATTATTACTCGGTTCGAAATTCTGAAAGAGCTTGTCACTGACCATGGCTCGCACTTTCAGAATCATATGATGGAAAATTTGGCATCAAAGTTAGGGCACAAACAAGAGCATTCCTCCTCTTACTACCCTCAAGCGAATGGATAGGTGGAAGCAGTGAATAAGTCACTCAAATTCATTCTCCAACAAACCATCACACAAATCAAGAATAATTGGCACATCATGTTATATCCTGCTTTGTGGGTGTATAGAACCGCTGTTAAGACTGCCATGGGTTTTTCTCCATATCAGCTTGTACATGGAGTGGAGTCAGTATTGCCGGTTGAGTGCGAGATTCCTTCTTTGAATATAGCCATAGAGCTCTTGCCAGACACTTCACCATTGGAGGAGAATTTGGTCCACCTTGAGCAACTTGATGAGCAACATCGAGATGCCTTGGTGGCTCTAGAAGTAAATAAGCATCGCGTAAAGGTCCAGTATGATAAGTCTATCCATCCAAGGAGGTTTAGTGAGGGAGACTTGGTCCTTTTGTGGGATCAACCGAAGGAACCCTTAGGGGAAGGAAATTTTAACCCCATGTGGCGTGGGACTTACATCGTTGAACGTGTGTTAGAGAAGGGCACTTATGAGTTAGTGGATTATGAGGGAATGGCCTTAGCGGAGCCTAGAAATGGGCTCTATCTCAAGAAGTACTATGCATGATTTTCAATCAAGGCTGGTTATTGTATATTAATGTACACTTTTGCATAGTTAGGTATTTTTCTTATCGTGATTAGGTTTGTGATTAGTTTCCATTTTTTTGGCAGATGTCAATGGAATATTCCACCTTCATAGGATTCGCGGATGGTGCGAGCCGTCACACTCAACACTCAACCTCTGTTTCTTGGGTGATTTATACTCCTATGGGTTAGGTATTATCTTCAGGAGGTGTATGTCTATGACCATCTTCCAACAATGTTGCTGAATATAGTGCCATTATTAAGCTTCTATGGGATGCCATTTCACATGGCATTCTCTCTCTTGAGGTACGACTTGATTCGGAGTTAGTAGTGTCACAGCTTAATGGTTTATACCATGTTAGAGATCCTACATTATTAAGAATATTCTTACATGTGAGATTATTAGAATGACAATTTGACAATATAACATACATACATGTTCCAAGAATTAATAATCAAGTTGCTGACTCATATGCTGACTACATGTTAGATTGGCATTTGTTTCATACTCAATAAGCTCATCACAAACATAAAATTTTTACACATGTAAATAAATAAACCAATCATCATAAAAAAAATTTAAACATCCAAAATGTGGTAATACATTGTGTCATAATACAAAAATGGGTCTCTCGAGCCACCAAAACATAATACACGGTAATACAAAATGTATCACTCCCAGGTATCTAAGCCTATGGAGGAGGAGGGGGGTTGTGATCATGAAATGTCACTATGGATCTTGCTAGCCGTCGAAATAACCATACCTATGCTCATGGTACACCCACTACCTGGTGCTGCATGGCCTCAGGCAAGTCCTCGACTTGCACCATGGGTACTTTGTGTGTCAGACTCATGAAGTTGGTATGAATGCTTTAGAGTGTCCACTTCGCATCCACACCTATGATATCATCTCCTCTTCCCCTCTGTCTATGATGAGGAAATCCTTCAAGCCACCATGGTCCCACATCTGCATGCATATGGTAGATGTCACTATGTATTGTCACCCAAAAAAATTTCTTTTGATTCCACATAATCAGAAAACACTAAAAAAGTAAATAACTCAAAAATTTTAAAGAGAGGGTCGAGATTTGTTACCTATTTCTCCGTATTCCAATCCTGGTGGTAGCGGCATGTCCAGTTCTCCCCAAAAATATATCCCCACATAGGGGTAGTCATCGATGGAAACTATCTATCATCGCCACCACGAAAAGAAATTAGCTAGATAGGGGTTGGACACCCTACCTCCACCCAGTCTGCGCATCGCATTCGCCCAACGCCGTTGGGCCAGATCTCGAACCCCATGTAGAGGAATGTAAACTCTAGGGCTCAATCCTAGAACACGCTCGAAGAAAAACGTGCTCAGTATGCTACTAAAACTGAAGTTTCGCACTCTGCCCATATTGCACTCACTGAGCTGGTGCTTCATGTTGCCCAGTAGCGCAGTGCTCCAATCGTATACCATGGGTCTCATGCACTTGATTGCATAGAACATCAGAGGTCACGAGGCCTGTTGGAGTGAAGCCAAGCCCATTATCCTTCCCAAGTTTAGTAGGATGGCCTTTAGGCCCAGCACCTGTATGGAGTTAGTTGGGATCTAACTCCCCACCTTCTCTGTGTCTGGATAACAGTACACCGTAATGTAGTCATCTATAGTTAGGCCACCTCCGGGCCCGTAAGAACGTAGGTTGACTACTTCCCCCCATCAGGAAAGTCCAGTAATAAATTATATTTCCTCCACTCTTATGGTGAGGGGCATCCCGTCTATCTGGAACGACTCTGAGTCTGGATCCCAATAGTCCACTAACATCTGCAGTAGTCCTGGTTTGGCTCTTAAGCCACCAAGACTAGCCCACATGCACGTAACGCATGTTGAGCCATTAGATATGCTCTTACTACCTCTTCTACATCACCATGTTCATGTTCTCTCCATTCTAGGACCGTCTTGAACAAAAAATTTGAATTTTGTCCATTAGAACACTTGAAAAACCTTAAGCGCGGCCACATATGCGACTGTTTTCTAAACAGCCACATATGTGACTGTTTTCTAAACAATCACGTATGTACGTGGCTTTGGGGGCATTTTCCACGTATATCTAGCCCTATACACGAAAAAACCCTTGATTTCTACGTGGGCCGTGGCGCCTATCTTAGAATGGCCTAGAAAATCAAATACACCATGGAATTTGACAAAATTTGCATCTAAATGAAAGAGAAGAGCATGGGTAAGTACCTAGAGAAGACAGTAATGGATTCTACCTACTGGATCTCCTAGAATTTGCTGTTGAAGTTCTAAGCTCAAATGGGTAAAAGTTTCAAATGTTTTATAATGTTTTGAATTATTTACTATTTATAGAAATTTTTCAAATTTTTGAAAATTTTTACCCTCTTTCTTATAGTTTGGACTGTTTCTAATCCTTTTGGACCATTTTTGGACTAATTTATGATGTAGGAGACCTTTTTGAGTGTCGTTTCAGCCGTTGGATTGACCCGTTCATGCCAATTTCAGGTATCATGTCTAAACTGGCATATAGGTTAGGTTTTATCATTGCTTGCATTGTGCATGACCTTATGACCATTTCATTATAGCCTTAGGTACGAACCCACTCTATTGTGTCACAAAACCTTCTTGTTGTTTTAGAAGTGGCATGATATGAGTGGTAGATCTTGACCTTACATGGGTACCCTAGTTAGCACCTTATTTGCATTTGGTGCCCATGCTGACATTTTGTCCCTTAAGGTGTGGGATTCCGTTGTATAGTATTGACATGACATTTCACAAGAGCCTCATACTCCTCTTGATCTTTTGCTAGCCTATTTCCCTCATGAATCCCTTATGTCAAGTTGTAATTGCATTATCATGAGCTTTGCTTGCCTTATTGAGCCTTTCACTGGCTTACCTGACATTGATTTTTAGCCATATAGCCTGAGCTTTTCTAATGTATAGCCATGCAGAGCCATTTATATATCCTTTGCAACTTGATTCCCTATTTTTACCGGGAGGGGACTTTCCCCCGAGTGTCGCTATCCTACACATGTATCCTTGCATTGAGCATAGGTATGTTCCACTACTTGGAACTAGTTTGTTTGCCCATATGACACTCGTCTCCTCCTAGTCTATAACTATAAAGCTATTTTATTCTTTTTCAAGCTTTTTAAACATTTGAAAAATTACAAAAAAATAAAAAAAAAAACAAAAAGCCTGACAAGAAAATATGTTATCTTTTGGCAGCTGTCGAGTCGTGTCGCCTTCAAATAGAGCACTATATATCACATTTGTTAGTTGGGTTCATAGTTTGACTTTAGGAGCTATACTCATTTATCTGAGTTTATCTCCACCGACTGGTTAAGCTTCCAGTCCCTATGGAGGCTCTGTCAATGCCTCCCATGTCGCAGAGATGTCACAGTTGTATATATCGAGTCTATGCTACCTTTATTCAGTCACCATTTGTCGTTATGCTCTTGTTCGAAGGAAGTTGAAACCTGAGTCGACCGTTCCTCAGTTATCTTGACTTTGCATGTCATCCATTCCCGGTACAGTTATTGGTTCCTACACCTTATGATTGAGTTCTTCCACATTATACAGCTTTGCTAAGTACCTCATGTTGGATGATGGAGGATGCCTTAATGCCCTCCTTCCAACGGATTTCATCCCATCAACTCCAGATCATTTATTTTGGGATTGGAATCTAGAGTCATCTTTGAGTGCCTTGAGACTTGCAGTCATTAGTGGCAGGTTCTCTCGCCATCGACAGTTTTTTGGGAATACATCAATGTCCCCTGATCGATCGATCCTCTCAAGTGTTCGACCTCAACACATTTATTCACACTTGTTAGTTTGCACTCTAGTACCTTGATTCCAATTTTCATTATCGAGGGGTGATCTCTCGTCTATTAACGGTATACATCAATGACTGGTAATCAGACAATGGACTACTATGTTCAACCTTGAAACCTCTATTCACATAGTAGGACATGTACTCGTAGCAGTTTGTGTAGAATACCTTCCAGATTGGTGGCATCTCTTATATGCTACCTCCTTGATCGTGCCAATGTTCATGAGATTTCAGCTCTCGTGACTTGATTCCAGTATATATTAGACATTTTCAGCTATTATAAAGATCTTGATCCATTGTATATCTTCATCCATTATGGAGACCATGATCCTTTGTATATATTCATTATGGAGATTCTGATCTATGTATATTATACGTGGCGATGACCACTTATGTGATATTTTGTATCATGCCTATTCATGGCCATTGTACTCTTATGTATCCGGGACTGCTATATGTATTTGCAGTTATGTGCAGAGTTGTATCATTGTACTATACTGATTGGGTGGCTAGTCTTCCATTTGGGATTCTTCATCACTCCACTTCTGGGATGGACTTGTAATGTATTTCGGCCATTGTATGACCCCTTTTACCTCACACATTAGGGGGCATCCGTTATAGCTGATTTTACCACACCAGGTGAATCACACTTGTATGGCCTTCCCCTATCCCTCTGCAGACTCCTTAGACCCCATGGACCATTTTTTGTCCTTTGATGTTCCCTAGACCATCCCTACAAATATGTGAAAATCCATATACGCAACTTTTAAACCCCTAATCGCATATATACGCAGGTTTGACCCCTAAAATTGCGTACATTAGGATGTGTGCAAAATCCAAATCCTTTTGGAGTTTTCCTCAACATGGATCTGACTCACTTCACTCCTAGCCTTCCATATGCCTTGAGATTGCTCGGATTTGAACTTTCATTACCCCTTTGAAAAGCTATATAAGGAACTCTTTGATACATTGAAGGCATAGAAGAGATTTGAGAGCAAAGAAACTATAGTCCATTGTTGCCGGAACTTGTGCTTGAGTCTGCATCCCTTTTTCCCTTGGAGCACTTTTTTGTTCTTCCCAAGCTTGCCTTTTTCTCGTGAGCTTGCTATCGAGAGATGGAGGATTGAGGTGGTGGAGGCCCAAGTGGGGGATTTAGTTTCTCTGATTCGCAGACGTGCCGATAGAGGTTGTATCCATTGTAATATCTGATTTTATATTAATAGATATATCTTTTCCTATCCAATAATGTATGTTTGAATGAATATTTTATCCATGGATGATTTCAAATGCTTATACATTGTTGATTATATATTCTAGAATAGATCTAACACCAATATATATAGTATGCTTGTCTTGTTTACTTGTTGTTGAGGAAGTGATTCATCAATTCAAGCTGAAGTTGGAAAGCTCAACGGGGATCTACTTCAATCGTTCGGAATAAGGTACTAGGTTTGATCCTTTAGTGTTAGATATTTGATTTTTATTGTATATTGGAAAGGATTGATTTCTGGAGTCAAGCTGTCTGTTGTGGCACCCCAAGCCATAGGAATTTCTCTCCATAATAGTCATACATGGGGGTAGTGGCCCTTCCACCTACACTATCCCTCCCACTATACTTGGGGGCATTGGCCCATCTATAATGGCACCACAAGTAGCCCTAGCTATGCAAGTGCATTATGCGCCTGCAAACCCCACCACTATGGTTTCCCCATCTCACATCAACCTGGGGTCAAACCTTCCTTTCATGGCACATCTCTACTTTCCTGATTTGGCTCGGTTAACAAATTACCCTATCCACCATCAAACTTTTTTTCCTTCCATGCCAACCAAACCTCCCTCAGACATTCCCAAGTTTGAAGGGAAGGCAAGGGAGTGTCACCAAAACCACATCATGATGTTTCATCTATGGTGCTCATCAAACAACATTGTAAGTGATTCGATCAGGCTAATATTATTCCAATGCACCCTTATAGGTGCTGCAGCTAAGTGGTACATTGAGCTACCACAAGCCAAGTACCCAGATTTCAACTCCATGGCTTTCATGTTCCTGCAATATTTCCAACTCCCCGTCAGATATGATGAAGGGGTGGAGATCTTGTTATCTTGCCACCAAAATACTACGACCCACATAACTAACCATATCCATGAGTTGCAGCGATGCCGTATTTTATGTAAGACCCAACTTGACGACAAGATCTTCCTAGATTGGTTCCTCAAAACCTTGCTCCCACCTATAGAAAAGGACATCGCATCCGAACATCCCCATTCTGAAGAAGAAGCCATCTTGAAAGCCCAGCAGTTTGATCTGATTTATGCACAGTCTGGGTACCTTTACACTGTCATTCTAGATGTTCCCCATGTGGGTACCTCCTATCGAGATGCACTGGGGGCATCCCATGATGTAGATAGCATCATAGGCTTGGTCTCCTACCAACCACAGCACCATCCGACACCACCTGCAATACCACCACAACCAAGCAACATGGCTAGAATGATGTCCCAGTCTGGAGCCACAACTTCTTACACACAACCTGCACCACCGCAATAGGCTCAGGCCTTGGCTTGGCCAACACACCAATATGCAGGGAAAATACCCATATTTGTGGCACTGCCACCCACACAAATATACTATACACCATAAATGCAAGTGGTTCAAGCCCCCACCCCTACTCCACCCGCTCTATTGGGATAGGTGTTTGCAAAACAAAACCGTCCCAACCAGCCAGCCCCTAATAACCAACAAGGGAAAGCCAAGAATAACCGAACCTATAACCAAGGAAACAATTAACCATAAGGAGGAAGTCCACAACCAAATCCTCCCAACAATGCCGCAGTGAACCAACCAGCCAAAAATCCTCCATGACCAAATGCATCGAGATGCAATGCCCCATTGCATACAAACCAACCATGCACACTCTGTGAGGTCTACTAGCACTACACATTCGAGTGTCCTTTCATGGGTCACGCTAAGTAGGCCATTAGGAACGAGTTTCAACATGCCACCAACACAACGAACCAAGCCCAACCCAACCTGGAACGACAAGGACCTCCTCCTATGGTGCTCCAAAATCCATTACTAGTACAAGGATTGGCAGCAACTGCACCCCCTGCCCAACCCAATCCCAACGATTTGGGGGCACCTCCCATGGCAGAAAGATTTCCACCACCTGCTAGCTATGACAACTGAAGAGGTCAATCTAT
>LPNX010407800.1:1199314-1248773 GCA_001517045.1 Pseudotsuga menziesii | reverse complement strand
CCCTCCCCCCCCCCCCCCCCCTCATACACCAGGTTTCCAATAATGCCACAGCTAGATCTGCTATCAGCTACAGCATAGTTGATGATTTGGTCCAAATGCCTACCGCCATGTCCACTCTTGAGGTACTTAAAACTTTCCCAATGCAGTGAAAATCCTTACTAGCCACCCTTGGGGCCATAGATTTCTTTGACTCCAAGTTGATCACATTCGACACGGAGAATGGAGAACTATGAATGCCATCAACCATTGCCTTTAAATTCCTGGTCTCTATCCAGAATTTGGTTGTGCATTGATGCATAGTGTATGAGGGGGCATCCATGTGCGTTATGTCGACCCTAGTTTGGTAGAAACTTGGATCCCCAATTCTACAACCATCCTCCACAACTCTGCAGGATTATGACATCCATCCCACTAAATCCCAAGGAATCCTCCCCCATGTCCCCATCACATTAGCTGGGAAGACAGTCTTGATTGACATAGAGATTGTCAACACTCAATTGGACTATAACCTTCTCCTCAAAAGAAGTTATATGTATGCCATGAGAGCTATAGCATCACCTATATTCTTTCTCATGATGTTACCCCACAAATGGAAAATCGTGATCATGATCTACAAGGGCTAATGGGACCCTCCAATGTTATCCCTATGATCAACACCATTGATCCACAAGGGATGAACACACACACCAATGTTATCCCTGCGGTCAACACCATGGTTGACAACATACCAGCCTCCTCATTGTTGAATGTGGGATTTGGGTTGTTTTCTGATACCACCATGATAGATCCTTTCCCCTTAGTGTCACTGCCACTGATACCAAACGAGACTACAGACTTGTGCATGCTCTCATCTAGCACCGCTGCACCTGAACAACAACCGCAGCCACAGCCCCAACAGCAGCTGCAACACCATCTGCAGCCACAACATCAACAGTAGCCACAACATCATTCACAGTCGTAGCATTATTCATAGTTGCAACCACAACCTCATCTCCACATACAACCATCAGGGAGTTATCTGGGATCCTCTCCATTCCATACAATTCCCTTCCTCTTTCCCCTACCTGGTGTCATGAGAAAGCCAGTAATGGCCACCTTAAACTTACCTAACCTCACATTGGGAATTCCTATGTGGTATCTTAATCCAATAGCTCAACCACCAATGCCCCAAGTAGTCTTAACCCCCATTCAACCCATTGCGGTCGAATCTCACCCTCCACCTGGCCCACAAAAACTAACCACCGCACCCGCACCCACGCCACCCCACCCAGAAAGGGCTAGGGGAAAGAATGCAAAAGCTACCGTAGAGCCTCAACAAGTCCCACATTACACCATCTATGAAGAATAGGGCCATCCGACTTAGAACTGCCTTGATATTCCTATGATCCACGTGCATTTGGATGCCATGGATACAACCAAAAACCTCCCTGTGGTTGAACTTCCAACCGCGCCAATAGTGAGAAACAAGGCATTGAGAAAAAACCATGCTTATGCCCTTTGCATATTATATGGACACTATTTTCACCACTGCCAAGACCTTCCCTGAGTTCCGAATGGCTTTAGCCAACCTTCTTCAACATTCCCTTGAAACTGAGATCACCCTGATTGAAGAAGTTCACCCCCCACCTCCTTCTTCAGACACTATGTCCATTTGCATGATGTCAAGTTCTACCGACCCTATTGTCTCCACCACCAATGACGATCCATTAGACCTATCTCTTTGTTGCTTCCATAATGATGAGGAGATACTTGAATCCTTAACCGCCCCAAAATACCCAAGGGATGACATGCACCATTGCTCGTTCTACCTCCCCGAAGATCTTGTGCCACAGTCAGACTACTTTTCCATGGAAACCAAATATTTCATTCATGGGAAAGTTGACTGGTTCAAAAACCCCATTCTGGAACTAGACGCCTTCGAATAAGGGAACATGGCCAACAGTTCACCAACCATCAAAATCAACATCTCAACCAATCCCAAGGTTGTTGAAGAAATCATGCTAGGGGCATCTTGCTCCCCAGAAGAAGTCACTACCTATAAATCTCTCTTCCAAGAACTCCATGACATCTTTTCCTGGTCTTACACTGAAATGCCTAGGTTGGATCCATTCATCATGGAACACCACATCAACACATGGCCCAATGTGGCCCTTGTACACAAAAATCAAGGGCCCATCCATCCTTCCAAAGTGGTCGCAATCAAAGTCAAGATAGAGAAGCTGTGCACATCCGGCTTCATTTACCCCATTGCCTACACCACTTTGGTTTCTAATCATGTTCCCATGAATAAAAAATAGGGTACCATCTATGTTTGCACAGACTTCCACGATCTCAATGGGGAATGTCCCAAAGGCAACTTCTCAACACCCTTCATCGATCAGATTATCAATGCATGTGCCGAACATGAGGCCTTTTACTTCATGGAAGGATTTTCCGGATATAACCAAATCCAGATTCGGAAAGAAGATCATTACAAGACTACGTTCACAACCCCATGGGGCACATTCACATATCAATTCATTCCCTTTGGCCTAAAAAACGCTAGATCCACCTTCCAGCGTGCCATGACATATTATTTCCACGACCTAATTCACATCATCTTGGTCTACCTAGATGACCTTACCGCTCGATCACCAAAGCAAGCACAACATATAGATGACTTGTGGCAAGTATTTTTACATTGCCACAAGTACAAAATTCACCTAAATCCCCTCAAGTGTGTTTTGTGTGTCCCAGCAGGCCATCTACTCAGATTTATCATGTCCCATAAAGGGATAATGGTATATCCCCTCAAATTTCAGGCTATCCTTGATCTTCCTTCCCCAAAAACTCGCCACCAACTATAGAGCCTCCAAGGCAAGGACAACTTCCTTCGCCACTTTGTACCAGAGTATGGAACAAAATCTTATGGATTCATTCACCTACTCCATACAAAAATCCCCTTTGTTTGGGATCAGCAAGCACAAGAAGCATTTGATGCACTCAAGCAAGCCCTTGCTTCTACACCATTACTCTCAGCACCAAACTTCACTCGAGACTTAATTCTCTATGTCTCAGCCTCGGTCAACACCATTGCAGGAGTCTTGGTCTAAGAAGACAATGCTCACCATGAGCACATGAATTACTACATTAGTCAAAAGCTAATAGGACCCCCACTATGATATTCACCCGAGGAGAAATTGGCCCTCGTCGTCATCTTCTCAGCTCAGAAGTTGCACCACTACATCATAGAAAATCATACTCGTTTAGTGGCTGATTCAAACCCAATGCGGTACCTCTTAAGCCGTTGTCTTCTACAAGGTCGAGTAGCTAAGTGGGTTGTCGTCCTCCAAGAATTCGACTTAGAGTTCATTTCCCCAAAAAGCATAAAGGCACTCACATTGGCTGTGCTCATGACCGATCTTCCCCCATTAATCACATCATCACCTCCCAAGGATGATCTCCCTGATGATTTTGTATTCATCATATTCACAGAAGACCCATGGTATGGGGACATCCTTCTATACTTACGAACACAAAAGTTCACAGCACACTTAAACCATGACGACAGGAGACGTATTCAACATCAAGCCATTCACCACCTGTTGATTGGATATGTTCTATATCATCAAGGCATTGATACCATCCTATGTCATTGCCTCACCCATGACAAGGCTGAGACCATCCTCAGCGATTGTCATAATGGAGCCTGTGGTGGCCACCTTTCAGGTCTGGAAACCGCCCAGATAATTTTACATGCGGACTACTTCTGGCCTTCCATCTTTGCTGATTGCATAAAGATAGTCAAGCATTGTTGCAGCTGTCAGCTCTTTGCCCCAAAATAAATAACCCCTCCAGCAACATTACACCCCGTAGTCATAGTTGGGCCCTTCTGCAAATGGGAAATTGACTTCATGACAATCAAACCCGTCTCAGCCAATGGTCATAAATACATCATTATGGCAGTCGATTACCAGTAAGATCACCAATGTATTTGCATGTTGTATGAACCCATCTAGGAAGTAGTTGTGCTAGTGCAACTAGAGGAAACTGAGTATGAAGAGGTGGATTTTCATCCTTGCTACTATCATCAAAATGATTCATAGTAGGAACACTATCAAAGAAGTGGGGAGTAGAATGTGGCACAATTGTTGAACATGGATCATATGCTAAAGATGACACAAATGTCTAATTTGGATTGTAGGATTAGATATTTTCATCAAATTTAACATCTTTTCTAATCATGATTTCATATCATTTTGGTTGGAAAAGTATATAACATTTTACATCTTTAGAATATCCAAAAAATATGTAATTCTCACTCTTAGTCTGCAATGCTTTCTGTTTTTCATCAGCAATATGATCCCATGCGTAACACCTCTGTTTTGACCCCATTTGCATTAAATGTATATGATTTATATATTGTAATTAATCATGGTGTGGAGCTAAAGGAAAAATCCCCACCATCGATTTAACGTTCTATGTTTCGGCGATTAAAATCATTGACGATGGTATATTCGTGCTAAGCCGACACATTATAAATTTCACATCATGTAAATATGCATTTGAATTAAAATACCCATAACCAGCTATGTCAATGCAACCATAATGAAAAAAGCATGATTTTCCTAAGGAATAGGGAGGGAAATTATTTAAACCTTTGGGAAAAAGGGAGAACCCATGAAACAGTCAACTACCTTTCTTGTCTCATTCACCCAATCATTTAATTCTGCCAGAAATTGGTTGAAGAAGTTATTGAATGGGGATGGGAGGAGTATGGGCAGGAAATTCGAATTTGGGGAAAACCCATTTCTGGGGAAAATCAATTTTGACTTTTGGGGCAAGTAAACACCCAAAAATTCATGCCATTGGGATATACATCCACGTTCTTCATATTTTTGCTCACACAGGGAAGATTGGGAGTTGTTTTCACCTCCACGATTTTTCCTATGGTATCCTCTCCTTCATGATTGGGCTCCTGAGTGTTTTCATCTTCATCATTCACCCACGTTGGGGTTCTCTCAAGTGGGTGGGAATTATCTGTGTGAGAAATTTGTTTTTGAGTTGATGTGCGTGTGTTTTTCCCTCACATGGGTATTCATTTCCTCATTATCCTGGGCTGTGGATTTGTTTTTGGTAATGATATGTGGTTGGGTTTCCTTCCCCAATGTTTTTGTTGCATTTCCCCACTGATTTCCAAGCTAAAAATCATTTCTGAATTTCCCAATGATTTGGAGGAGAGACCATGTTCTCTTGGTTGTGTTTCAAATCATTTTTTTTTCCACGTTAGGCCCAAAACATTCCTAGGAAATTGAATTTCTATCAAGGGTTGTTCTTACCCTCCTTGGGAACTAATTTTGTGGCTAAACTATTTTCCTCAACCCAAAAATGGTGTATATTGTTATGTATGCAATTGGTCTTTGTACGGTGTAAGAGTGGAAAGGAGTTTGCTTGACAAACCTAGTGTTTCATAGGAGCCTCATAGACAGAGATAGAGGGATGGATCTATTCTGTACACCCCCTAAATAGCACTGGAAGGGAAGTCATGTCCTAAGGGATTGTGAAATGGAGAAGGGAATTATTCCTTATGTTGGGTATGTGTGGATGTCTTAGGAGTCAATCTAGTTCTTGTGTACGCATCCTTGGCTCTTCAGTGAGCCCACTAGCTTAGGAGATAGTGCTTCCATCTCCTTATAACCTGATAAACCCAACTTGTTGGCTTGGTTATGTGTTGTTGTGTACTCTTGTTCTGATAAAACCAACTGTGTTGGCTTGACTGAGTTGTGGAAATTGAACCCAGGTGTTAGAACAATTACACTCACAAAAATTGCCAATTACACATGCAATTTACACACAAAGGAGACTGAATATGGAGCAGAATACTAATATTTATTGAATAAGTGTACAATATCCAAACTTGTGAAGTCATAGGCTGACACAATAAATAATTACATGAGAGATTCGAATGCATTGGGATTCCATTCGAATTAGTCAAAAGAAGGCTTACTAAAACTAAGCAAATCCCCCATAGGTGCATAAAGTAGCTTCCAAATCTGTCTAGGAGCTCACGAATTGGAAAAATCAATTAGGGAGGCTAATAGGTGATGGAAGGAAAACTCATACATGCTTTATTAGGAGAAAAGAGTGGAGGATGATGGGGACAAAAAACAAGTTAACTTCACCTAGTCAAACTTTCCCAATTGCCTTAAAACTCAGAAAAAGCAGCAATAAAGTAGAAAAAGCAGATATGTGCTAGGAAGGCTAGGAATAAGGAAGAAATGATTCCAAGAGGTTTCCCAAGTGCTCCATGACTTATTTTTAGCAATTTTGACCATCTAATACATGTGGAGGACAACTTGCATACAGTGGAATATGGAAAGTAGGCAAATAAGACAAAAATGGAGATAATTAATGTCTAAGGTAGCTAACTATGGGTTGATTATTCTAACACCCCCCCTTAAGCCTAAATTATGAGTAAAATATCAAAAAATAATAGGGCCTAGCAACAAGGCTTATTCACCCTTTACATACTGCACGTCCATTTAACCAAGGAAAGAGGCAAAAACCCAGTGGGAAAAATCCTCCCTTAAACATGGACAGTAAAACAAAATTTGAAAAATATTGTCATCAATCATGCTTCATAGCATGATCAGCAATCCCCAACACTGATTTGAGATTACTGAAAGTCTTCTCACAAAAACTTTGGTGAATATGTCTTATACTTGTTTTGAAGATGAACATAAGAGTAGGTGAATGGTGCCATCATGCACAAGTTGTTTGATGTAGTGCATATGGATCTCAATGTGTTTGGTTCTCTGTCTCTAAACTGGATCATTGCAGATTCGAATGGTACTTTGATTATCACAATAGATAGTAGTTGAGTATTATGATTCAAAGCCACACTCACCAAGTAATCCCTGTAACCATAAACATTGAGTTGTTGCATTTACAACTCCTATATACTCTGCTTCTATAGATGAGAGTGCAATGACACTCTGTTTCTTAATTGACCAGCTAATTGGTCCTTCATCAAGCATGAACACATATCCTGATGTTGAATTTCGATCTGTGTTGTCACCTGCCCAATCACTGTCAGTAAACCCAATCAAATCAAGATCAGATTTAGCTTTGTAGAAGATCCCATGAGTCCTTGTTCCCTGAACAAAGTTAAGGATCGTTTTGGCTGCTCTCCAATGGATCTCATGAGGCTGATCCATGTATCTTGAAGCCACACTTACTTTGTAAGAAATATCAGGTCGAGTATGTGTAAGGTACAGAAAACACCCAATCAGTTTCCTATATAGTGTATTATTTACCATAGGTGAAGAATCTGCTTCTTCAAGCTTAACTCCTGAAAGGAAGGGAGTCTTGCTTGGCTTGCAATATTTCATGTTGAAATTGTTCAGAAAATCCAAAGCATACTTGGATTTATGTACTTTTATTCCATGTTTGGTTTGAGCAATCTTGAGACCCAAGAATTGGCTCAATAACCCCAAATCAGTCATAGAAAATGCATGGTTCATTGCATCCTTCAAGGAGGAAATTTCATCCTTTGAGCTTCCTGTAATGAGAAGGTCATATACATACAAGAAAATAATCATCAAGGAACCATGAATAAGCTTCAAATAAACATTAGTATCAGACTTGCATCGAACAAAATTCAATGATAGCAGAAAGCCATCAATCTTGGCATACCAAGCCCTGGGGGCTTGCTTAAGCCCATACAATGATTTCTTTATCCTGTACACAAGAGATGGATTATTAACAAAGACTTGAGGCTACTACATGTAAATATATTTAGTAAGATATCCATTCAGGAAATTACACTTCACATCCATGTGATGTACCTCCCACTGCTTCGAAGCTGCAATGGCTAAATCTAGCCTGATGGAGTCCATCTTTGCCACTGGTGCAAAGGTCTCATTGTATTCTATGCCATGTACCTGTGAGTAGCCCTTGGCTACCAATATTTCCTTATATTTCAAAGGTGAACCATTAGTGGAAAACTTGGTTTTGAAAACCCACTTACATTGAAATAGCTTCCTCCCTGGAGGAAGATCAACCAACTCCCAAGTGTTGTTCTTCTGGAGTGAGATGAATTATTCTTTCATGGATGTTTTCTATATTGGATAATGTGCTGCATATTCATATTTATATGGTTCTGATTCAACCATCATATAGCATTTCTCTGCAAACAAGGGGTCTTTCATACATAGGGCACTCTCAAACTAAGATCTAGTCCTCCTAGAATCACTAGGATTTCCAGCTAGTTCCCCAGCTGCATGAATGGTATTTGCTGCCAATTTTGGTCATGTAGAAATGTTAGGATATGAAATTAAATCATCATTATCAGAAATATCAGAATCAGCAAACTCATTTATTTCTTCAATTACATTCAGTGGTTCTAGTGGTGAAGAAGACTCTCCAACTTCAACTACTGCTAAAGGCTCTTCTTGGAACTGAACACTCCTTTCAATGAAGGATTTGTTTGTGCTCAAATTGATCAGCTTGTACCCTTTTGAATATTCAAAGTACCCAAAAAATAGACACTCTTGGCTTTGGGGCTGCAAATCTTTCCTTTTTTCTATTGAAATTCTAGCCCAAGCCCTTGAGCCAAAAATCCTGAAATGGGCCACATCTGGCTTGTGCCCACTCCATGCTTTGAAAGGAATCATACCATCAAGTTGTTTATGGGGAACCCTATTTTGGATATAGGTTGCATATTTTATAGCTTCAGCCCAAAACTTTGGTGGCAAAGTCTTAGCCTCCATCATGTAGGTTGCCATCTCTTTCAGTGATATGTTCTTCCTCTCAATAACACCATTTTGCTGTGGTGTGTAAGGGATAGAATGCTGCATCTGAATACCTGCATCTACACAATATTGAATGAAATCAGACTTTACATACTCACCACCATTGTCAGATCTGAGGACCTTGAGTTTCCTCCCATACTGGTTTTCAACCAAAGCCTTAAAGACTTTGAAGAGGCCAAAAATATCAGACTTGTGTTTCAAGAAGTAAACCCAGCAAAACCTGGAAAAGTCATCTATGAATGTTAATGCATATTTGTCCTGACTCATTGAAATGTGAGGAAATGGGACAAAAACATCACTATGGATCAACTCAAGAGGTGCAGAGGTTCTCTCATGACTAGCTTTCTCAAATTTATGCTCTGGGTGTTTTCCTAAGATGCAACTTTGACAGACTCCTTTGGAAAACTTAATATTTGGTAACCCTATGACCATTTCATTTTCACTAATATCAGAAAGATACTTATAGTTAAGATGGCAAAATATTTCATGCCAAATCTTGCTTGTCTCATTAGCATGAATCAGAAGAGCAGAGGGGTTTGAGTAGGTTAGAAAATGTGAAAACATCTATACCTTTGAAGTGTGATTTGCAACTCCTTTTGCAATGAATTTACCACTTGATATATTTGTGATCTCAACTTCATCAGGGGAGATATGACCTTCTTTGGAGACCCTATGTGGGTCATTTGATACATTGATAAGAGGTTAGAGGAAAGACCTGGAACATACAATACATTGCTGAACTTACCCTGGTCAAGATCAATCCTCCCTTTGCCCAAAATTTCAGTGAGAGAGTCATCTCGCAGTACTATTGGTGGACCTTTCGACATGTCAAGTGAGGTGAATGCCTCCTTGGTAGAAACCATATGTCTTGAAGCTCTAGAATCAATGATGAAACTAGGTGAGCTTGATGTGCCAGCAACCAATGCATGAACTCTCTCTCTCTGTCTTCTGAATTTGATCCCCCTTCCCTCTTCTTTGAGCTATCAGGAAGGGAGATGCCATTCTTCTCTAGGTGTTGGGTCATCATGTCAATTTGCTTCTTCATGCAGGAGCTTTCAGGATGATTTCCCTTACTACAGTATGTGCACTTGCTCATTTGTCCTTTTTTCTTCTTGGAACCTTGGGGCTCCTCTGGAGACTTGTTCTTGTCTCTCTTTTACTCAGGTGGCTTCTTATCTTTCTTCTTGCCTTTTGAATCCACCCCCGAATCTCCAACAACCTGAGCTTGGTATTTGGAAGGTTTGATGGTGCCCATCATCACCAGTTTATCTTGTTCTTGTGTGAGAGGTTCCATGAACTCTGTAAGTTTAGGCATATTCCAGGCTCAATCTATCAACTTGGTGGCATGGAAGGTCTAAAAAAACACTGAATAGTCAGGGCCAAGCTTCAAGAGTATGGCCAAAACTAGTTGCTCCTCCTTCTTTTTGATTCCACACTGTTTTAGCTGCAAAACAAGGGCTTTAAACATGGAAAAATAGAGTTGCAGGGATTCGAAGCTGCTGGGACTCAAGGAGATAAATTCATTCTCAATTTGATGTCCTCTCATCTCATCTGTTTTACCAAAAATATCAACCAACTTCTCCCATACTTCATTTGGTGATTTCAATCCATCAAGATGGAAAATGAGGTCTCTGGATATGCTCAGACATAGAGACCATACGCCTCATCCCTCCTATTGTGCCATTTAATTTTCTCTACAGCTACATTGGGCTCTAATTATATTTCCATAGTCACTATGTAGAGTCCTTTCTCTCTCAACAGTATCTCCATCTCTGCTTTCCATTCAAATAAATTAAATGGAGTCAAGATGATCTTCTGAGATTAATCCATAGCTCAGAAATTTTCGCTTCAGTTAGCAGAATGCTCCCAGTCAATGATGTCTAATTTGAAATAAAAATATGAAGGAGATAAATTGATCTACAAAGGCTCTGATACCATGTGGAAATTGAACCCAGGTGTTAGAACAATTACACTCACAAAAATTTCCAATTACACATGCAAATTACACACAAAGGAGACTGAATATGGAGCAAAACACTAATCTGTATTGAATAAGTGTACAATATACAACCTTGTGAAGTCATAGGCTACCATAATAAATAATTACATGAGATATTTGAATGCATTTGGATGCCATTCGAATTAGTCAAAAGAGGGCTTACTAAAACTAAGCAAATCCCCCATAGGTGCATAAAGCAGCTTCCAAATCTGTCTAGGAGCTCATGAATTGGAAAAATAAATTAGGGAGGCTAATAGGTGATGGAAGGACAACTCATACAATATTTTATTATGAGAAAAGAGTGGAGGATGATGGGGACAAAAAACAAGTTAACTTCAGCTAGTCAAACTTTCCCAATTGCCTTAAAACTCAGTAAAAGCAGTAATAAAGCAGAAAAAGTAGATATGCACTAGGAAGGCTGGGAATAAAGAAAAAATGATTCTAATAGGTTTCCAAAGCACTCCATGACTCAGTTTTATCAAGTTTGACCATCTAGGACATGTGGAGGACAACTTGCATAGAGTGGAATATGGAAACTAGGCAAATAAGACAAAAATGGAGATAATTAATGTCTAAGGTAGCTAACTACGGGTTGATTATTCTAACATGAGTTTTGACATATATTTGGCTATATGTTATCCTACTTAGTTTCCTTATTCCTTGTGGGAATCATGCCTAGCTCGGGGGTGGCAGTGTTGCTGAGAGATCAAAGAGCACACTGGCCTATTGTTGGGTGGAACGTTGCAGCAACATAGCTAGTTCCGGGGCATTCTTATTCATAAGATAAGTATTATTATGTTTAAATCCCTATAGTTACATTTGATAATGAGTTACAATGAACATTCTTAACATCACCAATGAGTCGCTTCATTTTATTTTCTTTTTTTTTAATGTTTTTTCCACAAGTCAGGGGAAGCGCCATTAGGTGCTAATCCAAAGTCACCCGGAACCTTTTTTAGACACCTCTCACAAATTTAGGCCCAAATGTATATCTCCTTATGATACCATCATCTCATGTTTAACAAACAAATTTCAGGACCGCTTCCTGGAGGTTACCTCGATTTATGAGCCACATCCTCGATTTACGAGCCACATCATGGCAATGCAATTGTCTGCGGACCTGTACTTGCATCACTCTTTCCTACCACTAATCATGTGGGTTTTTGGGTCACCGTCCATAAGGAACATCATTTTTATTTTAACATATAAGTTTTCTACTCCATCTACCTCACCTTATGCGGATCACCGGACCATTGTCCGGAGAACGGATCATTTCCTTTGCATGCATTTGGCATATAAATGCCTCCAGACTTGCACTCACAATCACATGTAGTCAAGTTCATCCACCACAATTCACACATGACTCTCCTGACCTCTATCTGAGAGCCACCTTGGTTTGCATGCCTCTACTGCACTGACTCATGTGCCTCTGTCGTGGTCTATCCTGTGCATTTATTGGTATGTCTAAGAGCCACTTTCTCCATCCATACTCTGTGGATGACATTTGGACCACTGTCCACCGTCTCGACATGGGGCACCTCCTGTACCACTGTAATCAGTTGACCATACTAGAGTTTCCTTTAAGCTCTTTTTTGACTCCTAAAAGAATGAAAATATTTTCGAGCACAGCTTCTTCCTTTCCCACTCATTAAAGTATAGGACAAGGCATCTACATTGTCTTGTTTACCTCCTTTTGTGGACTATGTAGACCATCAAATTAAAAGGACCACCTTGGCATATTCAAGCCAATATTGTTCCCCTCTGCATACTTTTATGCTTTCTCAGGCAGAGGGGCCGCACTTTACGAAAAAGCTCACCATAGGTTGTCGTTAAGCTCTTTTCCATCCTTCTCATCAAAAAAATATTGCAAATAAAACTTGGTTTCATTCATGCTTGTAAAAGTATCTAAATGACCGTCCAGTCAGTATAGGTTTAACCTTTTCTGGCCTGATTGGACTTCCAATGGTAAAAAAGTCTCTCATCCCCTACAGGATGGGTGAGCTCTCCTATGTATACTTTTATCCTTTTTCGGGCATAGGAGGCTACCAACGGAAAAGATCCCCCAATGGAGCCTTCTTCGTGCTTTCATACTCTCTAAAATTGAAAGCACCATTGAGCATTTACTTTCTCGAGCTCGCTGAAAATCCACGAGATCATACCACAATGGTTTCTCTAGATACCACCGCACATATAATAGTTTAGCAACACTCCCTCTTTGGGTCACCTTTGTTCATAGTACTCTACAATGTTTCTTCCTTGGATCCCATTAGTACTAAAAGTATCTACCTCCCCTAAGTATTTTCCATCTACAATGACATTCTTGGTATTATAGCTATGATCCCATTCTCATGAGTCATTTTCAATCGCTTCCTAGTCCTCCCTGCCGTCATACTCTGAACGAAGGAAGTTTAAGTCTACTACACTCCCCTTTCCCCTGTTCAACTCTTTCCCTCCCCCCTCCCCCATTCAGTGGGGCAGTCCATAGATTGTCTCACACCTTTGGGTTATCTCCCTCGTGCTTCTGGTCAAGGAAACACCATTGCCTTGACTAGGGGCAAGTCTCCCTCTGTTGACGACAACACACATATTCCAGAGGATAGACCCAGAGGTCCTTGTATCTTGGTTTCATTAACCTCATTGATGAGTTCCTTGGACCACTTGAGAAGAGTCCTTAGTGCCTCTGGGGATGGTTGTTTCTCACATGCTTGACTCCAACTACATCATTCACACCATTGAGATTTGTATAGGGTATTGGTCCGTGCAGTATTTGGTCGAAGACCTTGGATGTCACCGGACTCTATCACATTGATTAGTCTATTCGAAGGACCTAAGCAGGTCATTTCCCTTATGATTTTTGGGTTGCTTTGGAAACAGAGTTCAGAAGCCCCAGTAGCACGTCTATATAGATTTATGATTGATGTAGCATACTTGTACCATAGAGACTCTGAATCTCCATCAGTGAGTCCATATAGCTATGTACTGTCCCAGATCTAGCAGGCTATCAGTCATGAATATATAGCATTCCATGAGAATGCCACGGGTCTAATGTAGTAGTTCTTCATATCAGTATTGTATTCAGCCTCTCATTGAGGAAACTTACTATGTATCATCAGTTGTATATGATCGGCTCTTGTATTATAGAGCATAGCTCAAATTATTCTTTTGACATTTTCACAAGCATGGGGATGCTCACCTCATCCATATATATGTCACACATTATTTGTATATCACCCATTGATGGGAACCATATTAATACAAAAACCAAAAGCCACCATGCCCTAGCCTCAGAAGCACCACCTCTCCACAGCAAATCCTATGATGTCTGTCAGCCATACGATGAGCTCTTTACCTCACACATTAGGGGGCAATCTGTTAACCCAAAAAATCCCTCACTCAGCTCTACATGGCCTACACCACCCAAGGACACCCATGCATGACCCTCATCTCACCCCATTGGACCCCCACGCCCTCAAAAAGGCTTAAGAATGAGCAAAAGGGATTAAAAACCCCTAAAAAGAGCCTAAATAGCTCTCCTAGGGGCTAAAGCCACCAAAAAGGGGATAAAACCCCTCAACAGAGCTAAAAACCCCAAAAGGAGCAAAAGATAGGGTGGAAGGGGCTAAATCCCAAAAAAGGGGCTAAAGCCCCAACCAGGGGCTTAAAACCCTAAAAAGCCCCAAAAAAACTATAAATAGAGGGGTGGGGGTCACTCTCAAATCACTTCTCCCTTGCATACTGTTATGCTGCCCAAGTGGATTCCTTAAGACCATTTGTCTCTTAAGCCACCCACACTCCCTCTCATCCATCCTCCCATTGAGCCATAGCTCCCCCATTACCAAGAGAGGTGCTTCTCCCAGCTATTTCATGGTGGCCCATTCCACCAAGAGAAGGTATAATTTGTTGTTTTGTTTTGTTTATTTGATTTTATCTAACCCATCTTTGCTTGCAGGTTTCCATTGTTTGTTTGCAGGTTTCTAACATGTTCTTGCAGGCTATTGGAGCTAAACCCTAACTGTGTTTGCAGAGGGGTTTCCATCTCTTCTTTCTTTGGTTGTTCTCTATTTAATATCTGTTCATTTCTTGCATTCACCACTAGGAACCTATCCTTCCGTCCTATAGACGAAAGGTAGCCATTCCTGCCCTGTAGCAAGGGATAAAACCTTGCTACACTTTTGAAAAAGGTACATGGTCCCAAGTATCATTAGTCATTAAGGAATTATATTCTTCATTCATAGTTTCCTCCCAATATAGATGGCCCAAAATATTCTACAAATGTCTTTGGATCATGATTCTTTGAAGCTTGATAAAAAAGAGAAGATGATTGTTGGAGTTGGGAGAGTGTTCGATGTCTATATTTGGCATTACCAGTAAGATCACCAATGTCTTTGCATGTTGTATGAACCCATCTAGGAAGTAGTTGTGTTAGTGCAACTAGAGGAAACTGAGTATGAAGAGGTGGATTTTCATCATTTCTACTATCATCAAAAGGATTCATAGTAGGAACACTATCAAAGAAGTGCGGAGTAGAATGTGGCACAATTGTTGAATATGGATCATATGCTAAAGATGGCACAAATTTCTAATTTGGATTGTAGGATTAGATATTTTCATCAAATTTAACATCTTTTCTAATCATGATGTCATATCATTTTGGTTGGAAAAGTATATAACATTTTACATCTTTAGAATATCCAAAAAATATGCAATTCTCACTCTTAGTCTACAATGCTTTCTGTTTTCCATTAGCAATATGAGCCCATGTGTAACACCTCTGTTTTGACCCCATTTGCATTAAATGTATATGATGTATATATTGTAATTAATCATGGTGTGGAGCTAAAGGCAAAATCCCCACCATCGATTTAATGTTTTATGTTCTGGTGATTAAAATCATTGCCGATGGTATATTCGTGCTAAGCCGACACATTATAAATTTCGCATCCTGTAAATATGCATTTTAATTAAAATACCCATAACCAGCTATGTCAATGCAACCATAATGAAAAGGGCATGATTTTCCTAAGGAATCAGGAGGGAAATTATTTAAACCTTTGGGAAAATGGGGAAAAGCCACATGTAAAATGGAGAACCCATGAAACAGTCAACTACCTTTCTTGTCTTATTCACCCAATCATTTAATTCTGCTAGAAATTGGTTGAAGAAGTTATTGAGTGGGGATGGGAGGAGTATGGGCAGGAAATTCAAATTTGGGGAAAACCCATTTTTGGGGAAAGTCAACTTTGACTTTTGGGGCAAGTAAACACCCAAAAATGCATGCCATTGGGATATACATCCACGTTCTTCATATTTTTGCTCATGCAGGGAAGCTTGGGAGTTTTTTTCACCTCCATGATTTTTCCTGTGGTATCCTCTCCTTCATGATTGGGCTCCTGAGCATTTTCATCTTCATCCTTCACCCATGTTGGGGTTCTCTCAAGCGGCTGGGAATTCTCTGTGTGAGAAATTCATTTTTGAGTTGATTTGCATGTGTTTTTCCCTCACGTGGGTAGTCATTTCCTCATTCTCCTGGGTTGTGGATTCATTTTTGGTAATGATATGTGGTTGGGTTTCCTTCCCCAACATTTATGTTGCATTTCCCCACTGATTTCCAAGATAAAAATCATTTCTGAATTTCCCATTGATTTGGAGGAGAGACCATGTTCTCTTGTTTGTGTTTCAATTCATTTTTTTGCCACGTTAGGGCCAAAACATTCTTGGGAAATTGAATTTATGTCAAGGGTTGTTCTTACCCTCCTTGGAAACTAATTTTGTGGCTAAACTGTTTTCCTCAACCCAGAAATGGTGTATATTGTTATGTATGCAATTGGTCTTTGGACTGTGTAGGAGTGGAAAGGAGTCTACTTGAAAAACCTACTATTTTGTAGGAGCCTCGTAGACAGAGATAGAGGGATGGATCTATTCTATACACCCCCTAAATATCACTCGAAGGGAAGTCATGTCTTGAGGGATTGTGCAACGGAGAAGGGAATGATTCCATGTGTTGGGTGTGTGTGGATGTCTTAGGAGTCAATCTAGTTCTTGTGTAGGCATCCTCAGCTCTTCAGTGAGCCCACTAGCTTAGGAGACAGTGCTTTCATATCCTTATAACATGATAAACCCAACTTGTTGGCTTGGTTATGTGTTGTTGTGTACTCTTGTTCTAATAAACCCAACTGTGTTGGATTGACTGAGTTTTGAGATATATTTGGCTATGTGTTAGCCTGCTTAGTTTCCTTATTCCTTGTGGGAATCTTGCCCATCTAGGGTGTGGCAGTGTTCCTGAGAGATTAAAGAACACACTGCCCTATTTTTGGGTGGAACGTTGAAGTGACATAGCTGGTTGCGGGGCGTTCTTCTTCATAGGATAAATATTCTTGTGTTTAAATCCCTACAATTACATTTGATAATGAGTTACAATGAACATGCTGAATTCTTGAATGTATGGTTTTGCTTCCATTGTATGGTAATAATGTATGCATGTTTTAGTTCAAAGCATTTCAATTTTTATTATTATGTGTTAGATTTTTATCATTCAATATAGCATTATATTAGGATGTTCAACTGAGAGAATAACAAGCATAGCAATCAAACACAAGATATAATAGACACAAATATTTTCCTCGAGGAAACCATAAAGGAAAAAACCCCGCAACTTCCTCAGAGATAGAATCAACACCAAAAGCAAAACCCAAAAAATAGTAAGATGATCTCCCAACAGTAGTAGTCTCTCTCTCTTGTCTCGGAAACTTCTTCTCTCACTCATGCACCCTAGAGAGTGAGAGTGTGTGTGATAAATAGAGAGGCTCACTCTCTTGTCGGCCTCACTTAACAATTACTTACTAGAGCCGACATCTCTAAGAGAGTCTAATAACCCTAGTGCCCCAAAACTTGTGGGGACTTTTCCCCTTCGATCAAAAAGGAGGGTTATCCTTAACACAATGGTGGGGACTATTTCCCCAACTTACAATAACTCACCTAGGGTCGAATTCTTTATGATAGTCTAATAACCCTAGGTCCCCACAACTGTGGGGACTTTAACCCTTGAACAATAGGAGGGTTACCCACAATGACTTTACATGACTTGTTTATATTATTGAATCTCCCGATGGGAACATTGGGGTATGACATGACTCAATTACCTTACAAATACTTCCCAGAATAAACATTGGGGTACAATACATGAAATATACAAGTGAATACATTCCAAAGTTACAAATACATCAACACTCCCTCTTAACTAAGAAGGTATTCTCTCAACACAATTTGTCAGCACTAGTATTCTTCTCTGTATTAATTGGATCATCTCGTCATCTTCATCTTCAAGTTATATTCATCTTCAAGTCATATTCATCACTGGATTTGGATCATCACTTGATCTGGATCATCATCGATAGATCTGGATCATCTCGGGGACATCATCACTGGATCTGGATCATCACTACTAGATCATCATCACGGGTGCTATCTCATGATTCTTCTCATCATAGGGATTTCTACAGAGCCAACCCTTTTTCATGCTGTTTATAGGCCTAGAATTCATGTAGGTCTTCTTCAACACTTATATCTGACCCTAATTCAGAATGGCCTACCCAACACTTACTTCTGACCATGAGAGGAACAAATCCAACACCATGTTAGAAAGGCATGCGCAGTACTCACATCTGACCATAAGAGGATCCAATCTAGTCATATATGTCTGAAAGGCCCAGCACTCACATCTGACCATGAGAGGAACCAATATAGTCATCTATGTCAGAAAGGCCCTACACTTACATTTGACCATGCGAGGAACCAATCCAACCTACATGTCAAAAGGGCTCTGCGCTTACATCTGATCATGTAGGAACCAATACCATAGTCACATTAGAATGGCTCTGCACTTATATCTGATCATGTAGGAACCAATCCCACAGTCATATCAGAATGTCCCTCAGTCCCAGACTGAGTATTCCTGGTAACTGACCAGGTGCCTCCATTCTCCCAAAGAATGGCATCTTAGCACCAAGCTGAGTATTCTTTGTAACTGACCAGGTGCCTCCATTCCAAGAATGGCATTCAACACTTATATCTGATCATGTAGGAACCAATCCTACAGTCACATCAGAATGGCTCAGCACTCATATCTGACATGGAAATAAGCAATCCTTTCACCATGACAGAATGGCTCAAACCTTAGATCTCACCATGGAAGGAACCAATCCTCTCACCATGTCAGAATGGCTCATGGACTCATCACATCCCTTTGGAGGGAACCTCGATCTGGAGAACACTAAGCTTCTCCCTGAAGTACTCAAACTTCACTCTGGCCAATGGTTTCATCAACACATCAGCTATCTGGTTGTCCTTTGCAACATACTAGAGCTTCACTACTCCTCTTTGCACCATATCCCTGATACATTGATATTTGATCTTGATATGCTTTGACTTGTCATGGAGCACCGGGTTCTCTGACAACTTCACACAACTCTCGTTGTCGCAATATATACAAGTAGCATACAACTGGAGATCAAATAAATCAGACATTAGCTTCCTTAGCCATACTGCCTCACAACTAGTTGAACAAGATGCAACATACTCTGCTTCAGCTGTACTCAGTGCCAGACAGGACTGCTTCCTACTAAACCAAGAGATCACACCTAATCCCATACTGAAGCAACACCCTGAAGTGCTCTTCCTATCGATGGCACTGCTTGCCCAATCTAAATCAACATAACCTTCTAGGTTAATCTTTTGAATTGCCTCATACTTGAGCCCATAATCAACTGTACCCTTTATGTACCTCAGAATATGATTTGCAGTAATCAAGTGAACATGTCTTGGATCTATCAGGAATTGTCTCAACTTGTTCACAGCAAAGAAAATATCTGGTCTTGTCTTCATCAAGTACATCAAGGACCTAATCATCTGATGATACATCATAGCATCAACCGCTTCTGATGAAGCATCACTCAATAGCTTCAGGTTTGATTCCATAGGTGTGGTTATGGCCTTGCATTCCATCATCCCAAAACTCTTCAGGATCTCTACTACATACTTCCCTTGTCCGAGGAAGATTCCATCCATATTCTGCCACACCTCCATGCCTAGAAAATAGTGCATCATATCCAAGTCCTTCATCTGGAACTTGGCAGCAAGTCTCCTTCTGAGTTCCTCTTTTCTGTCAGGAACAAGTCATAGACATATAATGGGAGCATCACTGGTATTCCACCTTCAACTTTGAAGAATAGGTTGGAATTCGCTTTACTCTCAGTAAATCCTAGAGTCATAAATAATCTGTCCATCCTGTCATGCCATGTCGAACCTCAGGATCTTCTGTAGTCACTCCCTCTGAAGCGAAGCATCATTCTCCCTCTGTCTTTTGCACTCTATGCATTGAAACATTCTGTACCAAAGTGACAAGTAGCTTCATCTGCTACTAATATTCTATGTATACATCTAGGGTCACTGGATACCAATATCCTCTATCTTGAACCTTTTCAAAATTTCTTGTCACACCTATCTGTGAGCTTGTCATCCTCTATAGGATTTCATCTTCAACCTTGTAGAAAAGGTTAATATCTTCATCAAGATCATCATGTATGTGTTATCACATGGGTGTCACTTTGAGCTCGTACAAGGCCTTCTTTCATTTGCACACATGATTTTGCATGTCATGTGTCTCAACTCCCACTGGCTGCAAATGTCTCTTCATAGTCTATGCCTTCTTTTCATGAGAAGCCTTGTGCTATGAATCTTTCCTTGTATCGCATGATGTTTCCATATACTACATGATGGAACTATGAACTTCCCTTCTTGTATTGATATTGCATCCTAGACATCATTCTTCTTGAACTGGTATTCCCTTTCTTCTTGGTTACTTCTTCATAGCTAGAAGGTTCTGCATCAATGATGTTTCTACATTCGTCATATTATTCTTCATCTTGAACTATTGCCATTTGTTCTTCGGAACAAGTCTCATCCTTATTTGCTTGTAGGTGATTTTACGCGATCTTTCCTACAAGTCAAATGCATTAGTTGTATGGTCAGAAACATTTCTAAGGTATATTCATAATGAAAAATTCTTTTGCATCAAGATATATGATTATGCAACCATTTTAGCCAATACAACATTCATCCATATCTCACAGAAACTTTCTAGATGCCTTCCATCTCTACCAGGACAACATTGAGATTTTGCACTAATCCAATATGTCAGCAAAGAGGTTTCATTCTAGATAAGTAGCAATGGAGAGTTGTATAGCACCATGAGCTACTTACCCATCACATGTACATTAGTAGTATACTGTCATTAATGCAAACATCCTATCATGAATAATACATCAACTGAATATAAACAAATGCATAATAAAACAATATGACAATTGAATACTTATCTTTATTTGTTTCGTGGGTAGACTCCTTCTTGAGCCTTCAACTTCATCATATTCTTCATTCATAATAGCATCGTTTCTTATCAAAATGCTAAGATGGACAAGAGGTTCTTCAAGAGTTGAGTTCTTCATATTCCTCTTCGCTTGAGGGATCTTCTTTGGATGGTGAGAGCTTGATCTTCCCATCTTCTTTTCTCTTATTATGAGTCAAGCTTCTTCTTGTGTGTGCTCTTCCCAGAGTCTGCTGAAAGTAACCACTTCCTTTTGGCACACATTCCTCACATGAATGAATCCCATGATCCTGGGAGGCTATTCAAGGTGGCTATCACCACTTCTGCATTATTCACTTCTTCTTCTACTGCTACAAGTTTTTGTTTGATATAAGAGACCCTCGTAAAGTATGATTGTATGGTCTCTGCATTTTCGATCTTCACATTCTTCAACTGGTTTCTTAAGGCCATCTTCTGATTTGTGTTCTTCCCTTCAAATAGCTTGGTCAAGGAATAAAACATCTCTTTCGGTGTCTTTAGGGAAGACACTTGTGGTACAAGGTGATACATGATTGAATAAACAATGATCTTCTTGGCCTTGACCAAGTTCTTCTTGTGTAAGGCTTCTAGCCTCATCTCCCACTGGAAATGGAACCTCTCTACTTATGTGGGTGTCCAATTCATTTCCTTCAAGGACTAGTGAGATCCTATACTTCCATGCTTGGAATTTGTCAACTTCACCAAGCTTATCATCAAGTTGATGTGATAGATCACTTTGAAATGAAAACCTCAAATGAAAATAGCAAAAGATTAGATCTTACCGATTTGAGGTGTCCGTCCTGGTTTTAGAGTTGGTTGATCTAGGGTTTGTTAGAGAAACCCTAATTTTAAAAACTTGGAATCTTTCAGATCTAATTGACTAGAAATATAGACCTCTTCAATTTGAGTTGTCCAATGTACTCATTTTCTGAAAATAGTGGAGGGAAGCTCTTGGAACAAGAAGCCATAGTTTTCCAATTTCTTCTGCAGAAATGCTTGATACTATTTCTATGATATCTACAAAATTACTGCTCCTCTGTGTCTAAAACTTGGCACTTAGGTATCCTCTCCAATCCTTGTTCCAACACCATAGGTTTCATTAGAATTGGTTTCACCAATTGGGACTTATGATCGTTTTCCCAAGGTGACCTATTTTAGGACTGTTCAACATAGCAAAGTTGTACAGACTTCCACGTGTCACTGTTTCATCTTCTGTTGGTTGTGGAGCTTAATATTCCAGATCTAGAGATATTATTCAGTCATGTTTTTAACCCAGGTTTTGGCCAATAGTATTGCAGACCCATGGTATTGGGTTAACCCTAGAATTTTCCCATTGTATTTCCCCTATAAAAGAAATCATTGTAAAACAACTGAGTATGGTATTGTATTGTATTGGAAGAGAGAGTGTGAGGGCCTGAAGAGGAAGTGAAGCAGTTTCACTGCAAGTTGTATCCCTTCACCTTTTTGTACTGTAATAAAAGGAAAAGCAATTTCTTTGTGAACGTAACCCATCGTTTGGGTGAACCACGTTATATCTGTGTCTCTCTGTAATGTTTTAATGTGTTTTGCATCTTGTTAATGATTTAACTATATATCTATTATTGCTATGCAGTCCTATTTTCTAACAATTGGTATCAGATCCAAAAGGTCTATTTGGTTGATAAACTCACAGGAAATAAGGGTTCCTGGTTCGAGTGGGAGCAATGGCGGAAGAAGGAAAGTTTAGGGTCAAGAAATTTAATGACCAAAACTATCAGTTATGGAAGATGCAAATGGAGGACTATCTGTACCAGAAGGATCTGTACCTGTCATTGGGTAGAAAAGCAAAATAGTCGATGGCTATGAAGGATGAAGAATGGGAGGTTCTTGATAGAAAGGCACTGGGAACAATACGGCTATGTCTGGCTTCGTCGGTGGCCTTCAATATTTCGAAAGAAAAAACAACAGAGGGTGTGATGAGCGCATTGAGTAAGCTCTATGAAAAACCCTAGGCTTCTAACAAGGTATTTTTAATGAAACATTTATTTAATATGAATATGTTGGAAGGTGGATCTGTTGCTGACCATTTAAATGAGTTTAATACACTTACCAGTCAGTTAAGTTCTATAAAAGTGAACTTTGATGATGAGGTTAGGGCTCTTCTAATATTGTGCTCATTGCCAGAAAGCCAGAATAGATTGGTCATGGCTATAAGTAAATCTGTCCCTAGTTCAAACACTCTTAAGTTTGATGATGTTGTTAGTGTTATTATTAGTGAGGAAATGTGAAGAAAAAGCACAAGTGAGACATTAGGTAATGCATTGCCCATAGAGAGCAGAGGGAGACAAAACGAGAGAGGAAGGAGCTCAGGAAATCGAGGCAAGTCTAAAAAGGGAAGATCCAAGTCCAGATTTAGAAAAATAGAGTGTTGGAACTATGGGAAGAAAGGACATCTGAAGAAATACTGCAGAGCTCCAAAGAATAAAGGATATAGACAGGAAGAGACTACTCAGGAAGCGAATGTAGCAGGTGATGTGTTACAAGATTCTTTTTGTTGGCACTAGGATTTTGGGCCCCTAAGGTTGAGCAAGGGGAGGGGCCCACTCCTGAGAAACAGCAGAACCACTTTAGACTACACCTTTGACCTTGTGCAGTCAAAAAGGGATCTCTCATTTTTGTTTTCAGTGTCTACTCTGCGTAAACTTTTTAGTCAAGGATAATCAGGAGGCCAAGATCCTGAATGGGACAAAGTGTATCGAGGTGAGATGTAAGGTGGGATTATCAAGGAAAGGGACCATTGGAAATGGATTAAAAAAGCTGCATAGGGAACACTTGCATAAGGAAAGGAATGGCATGGGGTTTCAAATAGAGGCAAGGTAGCCGCTGATCTCTCAATCAGGAGATATTTAGTGGGCGGTTGGAGGACGAGAGAGAACAACCCATCACATGGACCATTAACGAGATGAATTCCATGCAACTTTAGAAGAAACTTGATAAATTTATAGAACAAAAGCTGGAGCATAGTGAGTATGAATTCCTAACTGTTATACACTAAGTTGCATACATCAAAGCAATCAACAAACTGGAATAAAAATAGGAAGCACATTGCATGTAAAAGAAGGTACATATTGGGAGAAGCAACGACACATGAATCTCTGCCATGAGAAATAACTCTTCCTCTACAATTTTATTCATAACACAGGAATCAAATATTATTTACAATGGAGAGCCTCAGCCCTAGAATGTTTCCCAATCCAACCCACTCCTTCATCCTTCTATCATGAGTGTATTTCTACTATTCTAATGATGATACTACCGAATTGAAAATTGTTACAATTCAATATCATGTGTTAATAGTATAGGTAATGGAACTATTGCCATGTTTTACAAATAAACAATTAACATTATGGCACTAGTGGCCGCCTTCGGCCCGAGTAACAGTTTGACGTTCTTGGCCGCCATGAAGGATTATGAGTATGATGCCTCCTTCTCTATCATCTCCGCACTAGATGTGAAGCCTGTACCCCAGGAGTCTTCTCAGCCTTCGGATTTGAGGAATATTTTACACCCACTGTCCATGTTTCTTTACCTCAACCACCAATTTCACCTTCTTTGATACGATGAACAGTTTTAGACCAAGGCTTTCTCTCAATCGTCGATTGCGATCGACCTCTTCATGCAACCGTTGAACTAAGTGGGCTCAATTATCTTTCACAATGAGACACCATGGTATTCATCCATGCTATTCTGCATTGTGAAATAAACCACAGCCATAGATTTCTTTCCTTTCTTATCGCGGTCGTTGATCTTTGCGACTGCTACCCCTCATTCATGATTTGAAATCGCGTCTTTACCCACACAAGTATGGCTTGTGAAATTGATTGAGGCTATATATCTGACTCAGATCTCATCTCAGTCATAGAATTTTTTCGACCTTTAACCCATTTCATGATTTGAAATCGCAGCCTTGGCCAAGCACGTCCGCTCATGCAAAATGGTTTGGAGCCATTGATCCACCTTCAATCAATCTCAACCTTTGATTTTGAGTCCCGTTCAATGCCTTTAGCACACTTGTCGTTTTCTTATTTTCCTTACGCTTCTGATAACCTGAAGGGGTGTTCATATGAAGTTCATGGGAATGAGACCCTCATCGAACTCCTATCAATCCCTTAAATCAACTATTAAAAATAGAGTGTTAACAATTGGCTCCACAAGGGATGCTATCCTCCCAGTGAGGTAGCAACGAACCCCCATAGACCAAGTGCCAAAACCATTGGGCTTCCTTCAACCTTTCTTTGACATCTCCATTCTACTCCGAGCTACTGCTTCAGCGAATTTGTGCCACTCCTGCAAATCATGTTGGTGACTATAAACCTGTGCTGGTAACTGAAAATGAAAACAAACTAAAACAGTAATGAAGGAAATGCTTGATAACTACCGAGTTTTTTTTTTTTGTTGCCTACTCTACCTAACTTTGTGCACAAGTCTAATTAAGTGAAATCAGACTTCCAATGAAGCCAATCAAGCAACTTGCCTAATAGTTTTGTCCTTTTATTGTGCTTGAGGGACAGAAATGAAATAGATAATGGGAGAAGGAAATGATAAAAAAACTGATATTCAAATCAGGGATGCAACCAATCACTGCCTTCGTCCAGACCCTCCATGTATTCGGCCATGGGGTCATAGAAATCATGGCAACCTCCAGCATGTTCTATTACCTACTCATGGGAAAGCTGTCTAGAGCTTCCTTCTTCTAGAGATTCATCAGGATGACACTTGGAAGACTTCAGAAGAGGACCCAAAGAATCTTTCTTCAATGGAACATCCCACTTTCCACTTGAAATTTCTATAACAAGAGCTTGATGTGCTTCAAGGGGGAGGTCCCCTGCTTCTCCAGTGGAACTGAGTAGGCATATTCCTCTTGTGTGACTTCTGAAGGTGGAATATCAGAAAATGTGTTCATTTGGAGGCTGCTACATCCATCTTCATATCTTGACACTTCATTAAAGATTCCCAACATATTAGTAGCAGGACAGGAATCATCTAACTGCTTCCCATCGTCTTCTTTCCTGCACCATTTTCTGGCTTGCACCATCTTCATCTCTTTCCATTTTTGCTTGGAGGATTTAACCATGTGTTGTATTAATTCAAAAGAGGCATAACACAAGGGTACGCTATCACCTCTGGTGCCCTTATCGTCCTTTCCCGCTTCAACCTTCTGATTTTGCATTGCATCTTGATACCTTTCATCATTAGTCTTTGTTTCAATAGTTGGCTCGCCAGGTATATTTTGCAGGTACTCTTCCTCATATTCATCATACACAGGCATACCAAACTCCTTCTTAAAATCATCCTTTGTAGACCAGGGGCGGTGCAGGTCGCCATCTTTAGAGAACAATCCTGCAGGACTACCTACTCCTGCATCAGGCCAGTCATCTTTATGCATATCAGGAGAGAGCTTTGACGGGCCAGAGACTTTCCCATTCTTCTTGTAGGGCCCAACCAATTTGTATGTATCTTCTATTTCACCGCCATTGTCCTGATTTGACAATTTCTTGGACATCTTAAGGTTTTCCTTAACCTCCAAACAATCAGCGAACATATGTTGCAGGGTGGTTGATTTTCTCTCCAAAAGAAGCAAGGACAGGTCAGGAGGAAAGGTGGCTACATATTAGATCTTAGCCGCATTCTCAAGAGGTTGGACTTCCTTAGGCATGTTATAATAAAATCTTGTGAATATTCTGTTAAAACTAGATATGGCCTCATCCTTATGCCTCCTTAGGGAATAAAAATCTGAGAGTATTTTCTCCAATGGCTTTTTTCTACCCCAAAACTTTAAGAATATGCAAGAAAACTCTTCCCAAGTGTTGATGGACTTAGGCTGCAAGTGTTTAAACCATACTTTTGCATCTCCTTGCAAGGACAGGGTGAAAGCCCACATGCAGACATCATCATGTTCTATCTCAAAAAGGTCAAAGAAATGCTCAAAGGCTTGTAAATGTTTCTCAGCAGTCAAGTCTTGGGTTTCTCCGTGAAACTTGGGGAGGTATTTGTAATATTTCATGGGAAAATCATGGAGCATGGGGGGCAGCTGTAGTGGTTTGTATCGGCTTGGAGAAATGGGAGACATAAGGTTAGGCACAATAGCTAAGCTATCATCTGAGGTTTCATGAATTTCACAGGGGTGTCTTTTGACATCATGAGCCCCTGGATAAAAATCTAGTCCATAATCAGATGTACAGGATGACACAATGCTTTTGGTTCATAAAGAAGGATAAACAAGAATATATCCATAGCTCTGCTCAGAATGAGCTGAACCGTAGAAGGCTATTTTGATAAATCTGGGAAAAGATAAGAGCAAACTTACAAGATAGGATAAGGCATCCTGGAAGAAATGTGGACTTGATCATCTTGACCTTTCGCCATGCATTTCTAAGCTTTATAAGGGGTCCATTTTCCAGATGGAGTCTTCCATATTTCCTTAACCATTTGATTTCTGGGTCAGACCACCAACAGAGTCGTTGAAGTCTAAATCCTTCAAGAGTGGAGTCGCAAGGTGAAAAGTGCTCAACCTTCTTGACATCTGGTCAATTGTTCACCATCAACAACCAAATATAAAATCTTTGTCGTTCTTCCCAAGGAGGATCTTCAATTTCGTCCTTGCCAATGGTGCCAGTTTGTTAACACCGAAAATGAGCCCAAAGGTTGTGAAAGGCTCACTCCCAGGTAATAGCAGAACCACTTTCGAAGAGAGAACTAGCCTTCTGTCTTCCGAGAGGGATCTCTCGCCAAATGTTAACAATGCCAGATATATATATACAAGTGAAACTATAAATTGTTTTTAAAATTGGTTGAAACAAAACACAGCACCATTGGGCGATGGAGTCAAGATATACAACAGAGTAAACATAACTTAATGTAAGCAATTTCAACACAGGGGCAAGGTAATCGTCGATCTCCCAATCAGGAGATATTTAGCTGGTGGTTGGAGGACGAGAGAGAACAACCCATCACATGGAGCACCAGCGAGATGAATTCCATGCAACTTTAGAAGAAACTTCATAAATGTCTGGAACAACAGCCAGAGCATAGCAAGTATGAATTCCTAACTGTTATACACTAAGTTGCAGAGATGAAAGCAATCAACAAACTGGAATGAAAACAAGAAGCACATTACACGTAAAATAAGGTACATATTGGGAGAAGTAACGACACGTGAATCTCTGCCATGAGAAACAACTCTTCCTCTACAATTTTATTCAGAACACAGGCATCAAATCTTATTTACAATGGAGAGCCTCATCCCTAGAATGTTTCCCAATCCAACCCACTCCTTCATCCCTCTATCAGGAGTGTATTTATACTATTCTAATGCTAAGACTACCAAATTGAAATTTTTTACAAGTCACTATCATGCATTAACAATATAGGGAGTAGAACTATCACCATGTTTTACAAATAAACATTATGGCGCTAGTGGTCACCTTCAGCCCAAGTAACAGTTTGATGCACTTGGCCGCCATGATAGATTATGAGTATGATGCCTCCTTCTCCATCATCTCTGCATTGGATGTGAAGCCTGTACCCTGGGAGTCTTCTCAGCCTTTGAATTTGAGGAATATTTTATGTCCACCGTCCATGTTTCTTTACCTCGGCCACCGATTTCACCTTATTCAATACAACAAACATTTTTATACCAAGGCTTGCTCTCAATCGTCGATCACAATTGACCTCTTCATGCAACCATCGATCTGAGTGGGCTCCATTATCTTTCACAATGAGACACCATGGTATTCATCCATGCTAGTATACATTGCGAAATAAACTATGGCCATAGATTTCTTTCCTTTCTTATTGCATCCATTGATCTTTGTGACTGCTACCCCTCTTTCATAATTTGAAATCACGGCTTTACCCACACAAGTATGGCTTTTGAAATTGATTGAGGTAGTAGATTTGACTCAGATCTCATCATGGCCAAAGAATGTTTCCAACCTTTAACCCATTTCACGATTTGAAATTGCGGCCTTGGCCAAGCATGTCCACTCACGTGAAACGGTTTGGAGCCATTGATCCACCTCTGATCAATATCAGCCTTTGATTTTGAGTCCCGTTCAATTCCTTCAGCACACCTACCATTTTATTCTTTGCCTTACCCTTATGATAACCTGAAGGGGCATTCATATGAAGTTCACGGGAATGAGACCCTCATCGAACTCCTATCAGGCCCTTAAATCAACTGTTAAAAATAGAGTGATGAGCACATTGAGCAATCTCTATGAAAAACCCTCGGCTTCTAACAAGGTATCTTTAATGAAGCATTTATTTAATATGAATATGTCGAAAGGTGGATTTGTTGCTAACCATTTAAATGAGTTTAATACACTTACTAGTCAGTTAAGTTCTGTAAAAGTAAACTTTGATGATGAGGTTAGGGCTCTTCTAATATTGTGCTCATTGCCAGAAATCCGAAATAGCTTGGTCATGGCTGTAAGTAACTCTATCCCTAGTTCAAACACTCTTAATTTCGATGATGTTGTAGGTGTTATTCTTAGCGAGGAAATGCAAAGAAAAAGCACAGGTGAGACATGAGGTAATGTGTTGACCATGGAGAGCAGAGGGAGACAAAACAAGAGAGGAAGGAGCTCAGGAAATCATGTCAAGTCTAAAAAGGGAAGATCCAAGTCTAGATTCAGAAAAATAGAGTGCTAGAACTATGGTAAGAAAGGACATCTGAAGAAAGAATGCAGAGCTCTAAAAAAGAAAGGAGACATACAGCAAGAGACTACTCAGGAATCAAATGTAGCAGGTGATGTGTTACAAGATGCTTTGATTCTTGCATTAGATAATGCTAGTGATTATTGGGTAGTATATTCAGGGGATTCATGTCATGCTACACCCCATACGAAATTATTTCATGATTATGTTCAAGGTGATTTTGGGCATGTGCTATTAGAGGATTATGAGCCATGTAAAATTGTTGGAAAGGGCAAGGTATAGATTAAGTTAAATAATGGAAATGACTAGCCGCTAAAGGATGTAAGGCACATTCCTGCTATGAAAAGAAATCTAATCTCAATAGGGCAATTGGGAGATAGAGGCTATTTGTCTACGTTTGGAGAAATGTGGTGGAAGATCACTAAAGGATCACTGGTAATAGAAAAAGGAAATAGGTTAGGTATGTTATATTTATGTCCTCATAATAATGATTATTCTATCTCTGTAGCTTCCATAGAAACATGTGCGGTGCTGTGGAATCATAGGCTTGGCAACATGAGTGAGAAGGGGATGCAGATTCTCCACTAAAGGAAATTACTTCTAGATCTGAAGCAGGTAAGTTTGGAATTTTGTGAGAACTGTGTTTATGGAAAATAGAAGAGAGTTAGATTTCTCAGGGTTGGGAAACAAAAGAAGAGTGAAAATTTAGAGCTTGTCCATACAGATGTATGGGCACTAGCTCAGGTACAATCTCTTGGTGGCTCTCGTTATTATGTTACTTTTAATGATGATGCAACTAGAAAAATTTGGGTTTATTGCATTAGACAAAAATCTGATGTGTTTGATACTTTTAAGAAGTGGAAAGCTTTGGCTGAGAATGAGACAGGAAAAAGGTTGAAATGTCTCAGATCTGATAATGGAGGCGAGTACTGCAGGAAGGAGTTTGATAGTTACTATTCACACAATGGGATTCACAGAGAGAAGACAATCCCTAGAAAACCATAAGAAAATGGTGTGTCATAAAGGATGAACAGAACGATCATGGAGCGTGCACGGTGCATGAGATTGCATGCAGGGTTTCCCTTACAGTTTTGGGCTGATGCTGTAAACACTGCTATTTATTTAATAAACAGAGGGCCTTCAAGCGCTTTGGATGGTGGCATTCCAGAGGAGGCATGGACAAGTAAATAGGTAAAATACTCATTTTCGAGAAATTTTGGTTGTGAAGCATTTGTCCATATTGATAAAGATGATAGAACAAATATTGAGGCTAAATCCAAGAAATGTACCTTTATTGGATACATGGTTGATGATTTTGGTTATTGCTTATGGGATCTTAAAAATCACAAAATCATTAGGATTAGAGATGTAGTATTCAATGAAATGGTCATGTACAAAGATCAGTTGCAGGGAAATAAAGAAGAAAAAGAAAACACAAAGTACACAGTGCTTGATGCAATCAAAGAAAATGAAGTTCCAAAGGAACCAGAAAATCAAGAGTAGCAGCAGGTACCTAAAACCCCTGCAACTATAAGAAAGTATACCAGGTTAAGTAGGCCCCCTGAACAATTCTCTCCTTCACTGTATTATTTATTGATGACTGATTGTGGTGAACCAGAATGTCTTGAAGAAGCAATGCAGGTAGAAACTAGAAAGAAGTGGGAGCAAGGCATGGATGAGGAGAAGGACTCATTGGTAAGAAACCAGACTTGGGATTTGGTTAAGTTGCCTGTAGAAAAAAGGGCATTGCAGAATAAATGGGTTTACAGGTTGAAGGAATAAGATGGAGGAAAGAAGCGGTACAAGGCTAGACTTGTTGTAAAGGGGTTTGCAGAAAAGAAAGGTATAGACTTTGATGAAATATTTTCTCCCGTTGTTAAAATTACTTCAATTAGAACTAGTTTAAGTCTAGTGGTAGTAGAACATTTGCATCTTGAACAGTTAGATGTAAAAACAACCTTTCTCCATGGGGATTTGGAGGAAGAGATTTATATGCAGTAGCCACAAGGGTATGAGGTCAAAGGGAAGGAGAATTTGGTTTGCAGGTTGAAGAAGAGCTTGTATGGCCTGAAGCAAGCTCCAAGGCAGTGGTATTTAAAATTTGATAAGTTTATGACAGAACAAGGTTATGATAGATGTCATTCTGACCACTATGTTTATTTCAAGAGGCTAGATAACGGAAGATATATTATCTTGTTATTGTATGTGGATGACATGCTTGTTGCAGGGTCTAACATGCAAGATATAAATGTGCTCAAAAGAAAAATAGCTAAGTCATTTGCGATGAAGGATTTGGGTGCTACAAAGAAAATCCTTGATATGAGAATAAGAAGAGACATGAAAAATTGCAAATTGACATTGTCTCAAGGTGAGTACATAGAAAATGTCTTGCAGAGGTTTAGAATGTAGAATGCAAAACCAGTAAGTACACCTTTGGCTAGCCATTTCAAACTAAGAAAGGATATGTGTCCAGAGACATAGAAAGAGATAGAATACATGTCCAAGATTCCCTATTCATCAGTGGTTGGAAGCTTGATGTATGCCATGGTGTGAACAAGACCAGATATTGCACATGCAGTGGGAGTTGTGAGCAGGTATATGAATAATCTAGGTAAAGAGCATTGGAAAGTAGTATAGTGGATTCTTAAGTATTTGAGAGGTACCACTTCACATGCATTATGTTTTGGAGGTTCAGACACTATTCTACAGGGATATGTTGATGCAGATATGGCTAGTGATGAAGACAACAGGAGGAGCACCATAGGGTATGTGTTTACTATGGGTGGAACAACAGTAAGTTGGATTTCAAAGCTACAACAAATTGTTGCACTTTCAACAATGAAAGCAGAGTATGTTGCTACTAGAGAGGCTAGTAAGGAGATGATTTGGTTGCAGAGGTTCATGGAAGAATTGGATAAGAAGCAGGAGAATAGTGGGTTGTACAGTTACAGCCAGAGTGCCATTCATCTTGCAAATAACTCAGCCTTTCATTTGAGGACTAAACATATACAAATCAAGTACCACTTCATAAGATTTGTTCTAGATGAAGAACTGTTAAAACTGGAAAAGATACATACTAGCAAGAATCCTGCAGACATGTTGACAAATGAAGTAACCAAAGAGAAACTGAATTCCTCCTCGATTTTTGTTGGCCTTCAAGCATGAAGGTGAAAATAAGAAATTTTCTAAGTCCAAGGTCCAGAGCATAGTCCAGAAATTGCAGTAGCAATGGAGTTGCTGTGATCATTCTCCAAGTGAGATATTGTTGGTTGTGGAGCCTAATCTTCCAGATCCAAAGATATTATTTAGTTTTGTTTGTAACCCAAGTGTACTAAACACTCATTCCCCTTACCTTGGGGTTTTGGGTAGCGCCCCTGAGAAACAGGGGTTCGGGGGCGGAACCCCCGAGAAATTTTTTTGGGATGTACGTTGGCCAATAGTATTGTAGACCCATGGTATTGGGTTAACCCTAGAATTTTCCCATTGTATTTCCTCTATAAAAGAAAGCATTGTAAAATGATTAAGTATGGTATTGTATTGTATTGGAAGAGAGACTGTGAGGGCATGAAGAGGAAGTGCAGCAGTTTTACTGTAGGTTGTATCGCTTCACCTTTCTGGACAGTAATAAAAGAACTGACAATTTATTTTTGGACATATCCTATCGTTTCGGTGAACCACGTTATATCTGTGTCTCTTTGTAATGTTTTAATGTGTTTTGCATCTTGTTAATGATTTAACTGTATATATGTTATTGCTATGCAATCCTATTTTCTAACATCTTCGAGGTCTAAAACTTCTACCATAGAATGTATAATCTATTCCCTTTTTGGAACATCTTTGGAAATTTAATTTGGACCTTTGTAGCCCGATATTTAGCAATTCTCCCCAGGTGTCTTGTTTAGGGATGAATCCTGGAAGAGGCTGTAACCATAACTTGGAGGGATCATATCTCCTAGAATATCATTAATAGGGGGCTAAACTTTGGACACAGTGTAAATCAAGATTTTATCTTCGGCCTGTGAAATTTTTGGCTCCTGAGCCATCTCCAATCCCGAGATATAGAAAATGTACTAAAACTTATCAATTTTAGTATTTTAGGGTTTTTTTGGCCCAGGGTCAAACTAGGGTTTGACTTTCTTGAATTTATACCCAACCAAAAATCTCGACCCAGGTCTCTAAAATTTGATTTTGATGAGGAGAGAAATCCTATGCCAGGGTCACTCAAAAATTCTTCTTCTGTAAGAAGCCCTAATTTCCTGCATCAAAAAATGAAAATGTCCATAATCGAATTCCGCTTCGAGAGAAAGATGCACCCTTCAATGGAGATCCATCCTAGCATAATTTTGCTGATGTATTGTGGAGAGAGACCCAAAAAGTAAGAAGCCCTATCTTCTACAGCTGCACAATTTCTTCTTCTCAGGTTAGCTCTAATTCCATGTTAGATTTTTATCATTCAAGCTAGCATTATATTAGGATCTTCAACCGAGAGAATAACAAGCACAACAATCAAACACAAGAGATAATAGACACAAATATTTTCCTTAGGGAAACCATAAAGGAGAAAACCCTATAACTTCCTCAGAGATAGAATCAGCACCAAAAGCAAAACCCCAAAAACAGTAAGATGATCTCCCGACAACAATAGTCTCTCTCTCTCTTGTCCCAACAACTTCTTCTCTCACTCATGTGCCCCAGTGAGTGATTGTGTGTGTGATAAATAGAGAGGCTCACTCTCTATTTATATTATTTCGTTCACTTAATGTCCACTCCAACATGTCGGCCTCACTTAACAATTACTTACTAGAGACGACATCTTTAGGAGAGTCTAATAACCCTAGTGCCCCACAACTTGTGGGGAATTTTCCCCTTTGATCAACAAGGAGGGTTATCCTTAACACAATGGTGGGGAATATCATCTGACTTACAATAACTCACGTAGGGCCAAATTCTCTATGATAGTCTAATAACCCCAGGGCCCCACAACTGCGGTGACTTTAACCCTTGAACAATAGGATAGGAGGGTTACCCACAATGACTTTACATGACTTGTTTATATTATTGAATCTCCTGATGGGAACATCGAGGTATGACATGACTCAATTACCTTACAGATACTTCTTGGAATAAACATCGGGGTACAATACATGAAATATACAAGTGAATACATTCCGAAGTTACAAATACATCAACATTATGTTCATGGGGCTAGTTTCTTGGGTATATAGCAGCAATAGTCACGTCCTCTCTCCAGTAGAGGGGGGGGATGTGAAACCATGAGTTGGGCCTTTTTTTATCAATTTTGGACTCGACGAGGTGATCCTTTTCCGCTTGATACCACTTCCTTTTGCTAGAAATTCCCCTTATCTTCCATATTTTCCCTACATTTTGATTAGTTCAAGTGTAATCATACTATATAAGATGATCATTCCTAATTTTGCATAATTTCTATGTTTAGTAATCATTTCAATTGGGGCCTTGCAACATTTTCTATGCTCCTTTTAAAACCATAGATACTATCATGCTACTGGAATCCTATATGTGGTACCAGAATAGTTGAAACCTACGTATTAATGGAAGTGTAGCTTGTGCACTACCAGAACCATAGAGGTGTCTATGTGCTACTGGAATTGTAGAAAAAACATATCTCGACAAGCATGCTACAACAATTCCAGTAGTCTAGTGACACTACCATAAACCATTTCATGCTACCAAGATCAACTAAATATATGAGGTTGATTCCACATTTTGTGCATATGATATATATTCCTCCTAATTCCAAGCTATATTGAGATCTCTAGTATTCCTCTCTTATTGGGTTCATGGTCAACATTTGGTGGATCTATGCTTAACTCATACCTCAACCACAATTTCATGTTGTGATACATGAAATCAATATGAAATTATGTTAGAAAATTTTATATGAATATCATTTTATAATAAGGATATCTATCTTTAGAATATGTAGATTCAAGCATCTTGGATCTATACATGTAATCAGAATATATAAAATGTAATATTTTGATTGTAACAGGGATTGGATGGGGAAACGTTGTACTTACATTTTGATTAATACAATCACATTGTTCCTAGTACATTTGTGAGCATACATCCCCTATAGTGTGCTCAGGAAGGATCCCCCCTACTCTAATTCACACTTGCAGTGTTAGATTGTAGGTTTGATTCATGCATATGTGGTTGTTATTTCTTATTTTTTCCATATTCATCTCATACAATGTGTTTATCCTTTCTATAATTCTGTTGCAGTTTCATCTCAAAGAAAAATAAAGGTTTATAATTTTTTTGTAGGTTCATTTCTTATTTTTATAGTTCAAACTAATATAGAATGTTTTGTGTTGTGAATTTAGTATAGAACCAATAATATTAGTTGGTGAATGTTTGGATTTATTTCATAAGAGTTACATGCTTTCGAATGTTTGAGGGATCCTTGGTGTCCCTGGTGAATAGAATATTGTAAACACAAGAGTTCCATAAGTGTTCTAACATACACAAGGTATGGACCTGTATCTTTCACTTACCTGGTTTATTATTAAGAATATTGTGGTTTGATGCACCTCTTAAATTTGATATAGAAGCATAATTGTTTCCTAATCATCTTTATAATACTAACAACTATTGCAGGATCATTCTTTGATTTGAAAAATGGTTATTAGGTATATATGATGTGACTCTATACAATTTGTTAAAAATTACATAAAGAGTTTTTGGTGTGGTTTATTCTCTATTTATATAGTTGGGACACCAAGATGAGATTATTGCTTGAGCACTGCGATAATACTAAACAAATCCTTGTGCTTATAATTTAAATATGGAAGTGTGATTGTTTGGGTATAGACATAGTGAATTCACCCAGACTATCTAGTAATTATTTTGAGTAGGTTAGAATGTGTAATCAATTAAGTTTGGTTTTTCATATATTTTGCACAATACATCATTACTTTAATGACCCTTGTTGATGATTTATGCAAGTTAAAACTAAGCAATTACTTTTCCCAAATTTTTGGTGCCATTGACAAGGAGTTGTCAAAGAAATAGGTCTTAATTGGTTTCTCCTTTTCTCAGATCAATTTTTTTGACAGATTGTCCAAATCCAGAAAAAATGAGATGGTTTAGTAAGGATAGAGTAAAGAACATGCGCGGTAGCTCACTTTAGTCGTTACATAGTCTCACTGGATTTAGAAGATGCTAGAATTGCATGAATTAATGCATCAGTAATTTGGTTTCTAGTTCTTTTCATTTTAATTTTATGCATAGCTAAATTTGGTTTCTAGTTATTTTATTTTACTTTGATGCATGGCAGAAGGGGAGATCTTCATGTCCACAAAGAACTGGTGACAACAGGGCCTCAACAGCATGGGGTTCCTAAGTACATGTTTTGTTTTGAAGTATTTTTTTCTTTTAATATTTATTTTCTTTGAAGTTTGGTTTGCATAGAAGTTGTAGTTTTTATTAATTTAAAAATACCCCCCCTCTACACTAATCCATGTGTGAGATAGGGAATATCATCCAACAAAGTAAATTCGATCATGTCAAGAATTATTAGAAAAAGGAATATGTTCCTCCAATAGATTCCTCAAATATTAGCAATAACAAAAATCTCTACATCACAAAAAGAGAAAATATTGGCATGAGTAAAGAGAATATATGCACTCGAAGAAGTGAGTTTTAAGTGTTTCATAGTATTTTGTGCCCGGATCCTTTTTCCAAGAGCGAAATATTTGAATATCTATAGGGTGTGATAGAAGAGGACCTGTGAACCAATGGTGATGAAGAATAGAACCAATGGAGTAGTTATTACATTGAATAATTTTTCTAGATTGTCATCCATCCAAAGAACCACATCCTTATTCAACACTTATTGGCATCAAATCGAGTGGATCAACTGGATTCTCCTATCAAGACAACCATTAAGGTACACTTTACATATTTGGTTATGAGTGTATTTCTAATCTTGTTGTGCACATGGATCCAATGGAAGACCTACTCCTACACTTGATAAGAGGCCTTCTTTTTTCTCAAGTAGGGTAGGGTAATTACTAAATTTTAATAAATGTTAGCTTATCTCTACGTGTAGCTCAACAACCTAGTTTAGTAATAAGAATGGCTCACCTTCAAATACCACCTCCGTCTCATTTTGTCAAATAATTTCATAGAAATAAGTCTTCATTCCTTGGATATTTTTCTTGTGAATATGAATCTATTGTGTATCACCCTTCATTTCTCTACAATGTGGATATTTCTGCTATTTTGGTGGGGGATATACAAGCAAAATTAAAGTTTTTGGCTTATCAAAGCAACAAATTTGTAGGACTTGGTATGATTGGAAATGTACTTCCTATAACCTCATATTGGATATGTTAGATCTGTATACTCTCTCCTATTTCTCATGTCCATTCAATGATTCCTCATGTATTTAAGTGTGTAATATGGATCAAATGGTCAAATCCAAAATATAAAAGTGGCATGAAAAGTGCTATAGATACTACATATGAGTGTGTTGTGTGTGGTGTGTCATTTCGATTATGGTTGATATTTGCTCAGAAATAAGATCTGAAACCCATTCCCTAAAACATTTCCAATCCAATTTTTATTTTTAAGAGACATAATCTAATTTTTATTATTAACATTGAAAAGAAACCCTATAGCTGCAATAAATTCTGGTAAGTCCTCCACATTCTTCATAAGCAACCAATTATGATTCTACCAATTGATTTCCTTACCAAGTGTCCAAATATGGTTTCATATGAGTTCTATGCTTGATAAGCAAATCATGGTTTCATAGTTAAAGCTTCATTCAAATATCATCCCCATGAAGTCCATTAATGAGAAAACTAAGATTCATGATAGAAAAGATATTATTTTCATGTAGAATGAGATATAACATTGAGTTTGTCTTCCATTTTCACCTAAATATTGATCTCGTTTCAAATATTGTTATCTGGAAATATGTTTTTTCATTCTCGAGTTCTATTCAATTGAAAATAGGATTTCATTATTTGTGTATTGGACATGATACATGTGTATGATGCGATATAAAAAGTAGGGAGTATGGAATATGTGAATCAATTCTTACACAATTCCATTGCCCAAAGTTAAGGGGATATTGAAGAGGGGAATCATTTCCTACTCTTTTTTAGATAAGGAAACATATATATAGGAAAAATGTGTTTCTCATATGATGCATGTAATTAGATTAACTTGTAGGTGTATGTGATGGCTCTTATCATACCAACCTTTAGTATTCAGGTCACTCAAGCAATCATGAACAATACGAAGGGAATCACTTCCAAAAGAAGAATCGTTTAGGAGATTGTGGTTTCCAGATGATATAAGGCCAATGTTTGAAGAATGGATGAAGGATGAATGATATGTGTATCATATCAAATATCAATATTATTTATATTTTAGCATATCAAAATCCACATATTTTGATAATCAAAATATCTCTTGGTGAGGCACTTGTGGCCATTGCTGGACACCATACCCCTTCATGAACAATACTCAGTCCCTTGCTTCATTTTTATGAGGACATGCAAACTTCCCAATGTGGGGAAGATGGAGATTCCCCTTTCCATTAAACATTTCAAGAAACAACCTCTTATTCTTCCTAGAAGTAGTGCTAAGATCAACACTCAATGTTTCATTTCATATGCATATTTTTATGAATTACATTAGTCATCACATACATGTGAAGGGGTGTTCAACCCTCCAAAGCACACTTGAAGGAGGTTTCACGTGTCAAATACTATGAATCAGAATGATATGAAATATGGAGGAGAGATGCACTAAGGTAAGATGGAAAAATTCTAAAAATTCAAGACAAACTAGTTTGTATTTTTCAAGAAATGAGCCACCATCACCTACAACCAATTTGTGTTTTTATCGAAAACCACAAATTGGGTTTTTCTAAAATTTGGTGCGATAGAGAATAATGATGAAATTAACATTCTCACCAAAATTCAGCCCAACCCAATTTGGAATTTGTGAGAAACATGGTAATAAAAATATCTATATTTTTTGGTAGTTGTACCTCAAGAAATATTGGTAATAAAAATACTAGAACTTCTGGTAACAACCAACTTGAATATTTGTATGGAATTTGGATGTGAGAAAAAATGCCGATGGATATAATAAGAGAGGAAGGTAATTTTATTGTTTCCATTGAAATATTATAACTTCTAAGAATATTCTAAATGTATTTTACTGATGTACCCAAAGGGAGATGTCTTATTCCTCCATCAAGATGCTACTATTGTATTTGGTTATCATAGAGTCATGAGGTAAATACTCCATTGTAAGTTGGATCTATAGTACCCCAATGAATATAATATAATATTGTTTTCATATTTCCTAGGTGAAATCAGCCCATTTAGTTTAGTGGGGTCGACTTGTTAGGTTAAATGTTAAGTGACAAAAATAGTATAAATAGAGGAGTTTTGTTCCTCATTTGAACACAAACTCACACTCGTGTATTATGCATAAGAGAAAGAGAGAGATAACAAGGAGGAAGATTACCTATTTTGGAGTTTTATATTATACATATTATACAGAGGAATTGTTGCTAGGTTTTCTTCCCCTTGAGGGTTTCCCAAGATAAATATGTGTCTATCTTGTGATTTTGTTTCTTTCAGTGATTCTGCATATGATACTATCATGAATTTGGTTTAAAAACTAATGATATATATATATATATAATCATATGAAATATTACCATGGTATCATATTTATCCTGAATAGAACAACTTTCACAAGGTGCAACTCTCTGTCCTCTCCCTTTGGCAAGAAATTAGGGTTTCTGCAAAATTTGGAATTTTGAATATCTACTTATGTAGAAATTTGTGTCTCCCTAGAGTGTATATATTAAGCCCTAGATAAATTTTTTTGAGTGGGTGAATCTCTAGGAAATAAAAACCCTAGTTTGGACCTGAACCAGAAAAATGTAGAAAACCAGAACCAGAAATCTGCATAAAATGAAACCTCGCAAGCAAGTTTTGAAGGGTGAAGATTTAGTATCTCTAGAAATCAAGTGCACCAACCAACTCGCCTAATTCAAGTGTGTCTCTTTGTAAGGTCAACTTTTAATTTTGAGAAATTTAAATTTTTAGTGACCTCCTAGATAAGATGTCCCCAAGCACTAAGCTTGAGGACAAGATGGAAGGCATAGAAAACTTCTGATCCTGGAATAATAGGACTGGTCTCATTATTAGAGCGAACGATCTTGACAAATACATCAGTGGTGAAGTTCCTGAACTAGAAGAAGATGAAGCTAGGGAGAAGCATCAGAAGGACCTAATCAAGGAAATGAGGATCATTGTTGATTCTATCAAAGATCAATTGATCAGTCATGTGTCATATAAAGAGACACCAAATCAAATATATGATTCTCTTTATAGAATGTATGAGGGAAGGAACATAAAAAAAAAGATGAATTTGAGAGCTGAAATGAAGAGTACTAAGACGAGTAAAGGAGAATCCAATCAAGATTACTTTACAAGGGTCTCCCAGTTCAAGGAACAACTATATGCCATTAGATACTCCCTTAATGAACATGAAATAGTTATGACTAATATTAATGGTATCACTAGACCCCGTGATTCATTCTTACAGACTATGAAATAGTTATGAATGATCTCAATGGTCTCACTAGAACCTGTTAGTTTGACATTGTATGGGAAGAATGCATCTAAGAGGAATCTAGAGTAGCTAACAGAGAAGCTCTATTTAAATAAAATGATCAAGCTCAAGCCACCCATACCAGAAGAACAATACAATCAAACTTAAAGAAGGATAGTCACAAGGAGTATATACTACCTCCAAAGAAATTTCAAAGGAAAAGAGAAAACAATCAGAATAAAGACTACTCCAAATATCAATGTTACAATTTTCATAAGATATGACACCTTTCTAGAGAGTGTCCACTGAATAAGAACAACAACAAAATACATCATGATCATCTAGCTGAATATGAGGATGAAGAAGAGGAATAAATACCTCGAAAGAGACAAGCAAAAGAAGAAGATGTACTATTCTCTACACTCTGTGGGTCTGTAATTCCTGGAAAAGATACATGGCTTACTGATATTGGTGCTTCAAAGCACATGATAGGGAAGAATAAAACTTTGTCAAGACTTGAAGAAAAGAACTCTTCTCGGAAAGAATAATCAATATCCCATCAAAGTAATTAGTGAATCAAGATACAAGATTGACTATGGAACCTCCATGAATGTTAACCAAAAAAATCCCACAATGAGCTCTACATGACCTACACCACCTAAAGACATCCACATACGACCCTCATTTGACCCCATTTGACCCCCACACCCTCAAGAAGGCTTAAAAATATGAAAAAGGGCTTAAAACCCCTAAAAAGAGCCAAAATAGCTCTCATAGGGGCTAAAGCCTCCAAAAAGGGGATAAAACCCCTCAAAGGAGCTTAAAACCCCCAAAAGAGCTAAAAATTGAGCGAAAGGGGCTAAAGCCCCAACTAGGGGCTTTAAACCCTAAAAATATTAAGAAAAAGTATAAATAGAGGGGTGGGTGTCACTCTCAACTCACTCCTTGTCTCCCTATTGTTATGTTGTCCATGTGAATGCCTTGAGACCATTTTCCTCTCAATCCATTCGCCCTCCCTCTCCTCTATTTCTCCATTGAGCCAAATCTCCCCATCCATTGAGAGGTGCTTCTCCAAGCTAGGGCATGGTGGCCCATTCCAACCAGACAAGGTATACTTGTCTATTTTTTTCTTTTGCTTTGTTTTCTAACATTATTTGTTTGCAGGTTTGTGGTTTAACATTAATTTGCAGGTATCCATTGATTTCTTCAAAGTAGCTCTTTGTTTTCTAACAAGTTTGATGCAGGGTTGTGGAGCTTAGTCCTAACCTTGTGTGCGGGGGTTTCATTTTTATTTTCATTTTCTATTTCTTTCTGTTCTTCCATTCTCATAGGAACCCTACCCTTCCATCCTATAAATAGAAGGGAGCCGTTCCTGCTCTGTAGCTAGGGTGAAATCCCTACTACAGATTTGGCAACCATACCAAGTCGATCCCACTGGATCCCTGGGTTTTGTTTTTTATATTTTGCTTACTTAGTTTGATATATATTTGCTTATTTAGGTTGATAGATATTTTTATTTCATTTTTGTTATTGTTTCAGCCACAGTACCAGTTACTATTGTCCATTCTATGATTTGCAAATCGCTCAACTGTGCAAAAATGGCCGAACCAAAATTTTAAAAATTCACCTGTGTTCGGGCTTGTTGTCTGCCCAAACAGTTGATCCATTTGTGAATCGGCCCATTAAGGGTAAAAGGGCCCATTTCCGAAGTGGGTTTTCAACCGTTAGAGGTAATTCCTCACTATTTGATCGCAATCCACTTCACTTATTTAGGTTGATAGATATTTTTATTTCATTTTTGTTATTGTTTCGACCATAGTACCAGTTACTGTTGTCCATTCTGTGATTTGCAAATCACTCAACTGTGAAAAAATGGCCAAACCAGATTTAGGAAAATTCACATGTGTTTGGGCTCATTTTCTGCCCAAACAATTGATCCATTTGAGAATTGACCTGCCATTAACGGTAAAAGGGCCTGTTTCTGAAGTGGGTTTTCAACCGTTTGAGGTAATTCCTCATGGTTTGATCACAATCCACTTCATAAAAACAGGTCCTCTACAGGTGCGTGACCCATTTTTGGGCTTAACTGTTTGCTTCTATTGGGACTATCAGTGCAGCTCAGCCGCCTCTGTCCATCAATCTACATTTATTTCATTTCAGTCTCTCTTTATTTCATTGCATCCTGTGTAAATCACTCTTAAATCAAATGGTTAATTGGATAAGAAATCTGATTAAAGCTTAGATAGAGTTACTATAAGTTTAAATCCTTAAATTGAAATTAACATCTTTCCTAGCCCTTCCTCCTCTACCCAGTCATCACCCTTCGGGGTATTCTGGGATAAGATGAAGGGTGAAGCTCGTATAGTAATAGGCACTTCACCTGTCATTTTTCTAAACCACTAAAAACGGGTGACCTGGAAGGTAGAGGGGGTGGAGACCGATGGGGGTTTCATAGCATTCGTGTCCTCCCTGTTGATCGACCTTGCACTTAGAGGGTGACCTAAGGATCTACGGATGGTCTTAGTCCCATTGTGTTGAGAGCCCAACACCCTTTCCTAGTTGAAATGAAATATAGGTGTAAGGCAATCACCTAGTGAGGCTACCATAGTTTAGATTCAGGTATGGCATGTGTTTAGTTTTCTATTTACAATGTACTGATTTCATCAATAATTTACCCAAGTTATGAATTCTGCAATAAACCAAACATTCTTTGCGAAGTATTCATAAACCATGTAAGCAGCCACCAAAGGTAACAGAAATACAAAAACTATGCACACAAAACGTACCACATAAAACAACCAAACTCAGTTCATGACACTGAGCTAGCCATTAAAATTTATAATTTACACTAAGTCAAACATTAGCAGTCCTTGAGGACATAAGTCCCTGATTACCTCAACCGTGGGCAGTACTTGGGCTCAACCCAGAAACTCATTGTGAGGAGTACCACGGGAACCCCAAAGTAGCTAGCTGTTGAGAGGAATTGCCAAGCGAAACAGGAAATGACACCCACCGATTGACTAGCACTCCTATGAGGAAAAATCCAAGCTCTGTCTCCTGGCAGTCTTGGTGGCCGAGTGACCACCTAAAATCCATTAGGAAGCCATTGAAACTAGGGTGCAAAATTTATTACCATATTTCACCACTTGACATACAAATCAGACACAATTTATCCCCCATGTTCTTCCTCACACTTGAGAGGCGATCCACCATAGTTTGGGTCCTTGAATCAACACCGTCGAGACCATTCTTTCTGACCTACTACACCATCAGAAGGCCACACAGCTTTTGATTCAGACTCTGATTCATATCAATATGAGCCATATCTGCACACTGCACCATCAAGCCCCATGGCTAGTGAAAATCCATAACCATTTTCTAGACTAGTGATTGGCAGTGGACCCATGTCCACACCCCACACCACCACCAACACCCCTGTTGGTGGCCCTAGCATGGTCATGAAAACCATCATAAGCCAGCTACCACCACCCATATTGACCAGTCAAGTTGTCCCACTTGTCACAACTGGGGGAAGTATCCCATCTACTTCTACCATTCCTCCCATCATACATGGGGGCAGTATCCCTTCCACCCACACTATCCCATTTGGCATGCCTGCGAGCAGTGGCCCTTCCACCTACACTTCCCCTCCTATCACACATGGGGGCAATGGCACTTCCACTCTCACTATGCCATTCACCATACTTGGGGGTAGTGGCTTGTCCACAACAATGCCATAGATACCCCCAATTATGCAAGCGCATCATGTCCCTGTGAACCCCACAACCATTGCTGCCCCATCTCATATAAACCTTGGGTCAAACATTCCTTTCATGGCATGCCTCAACCTACCTGACTTGGCTCGATTAACAAATGACCCTATCTGCCATCAAACTTTTTGTCCTCCCATGCCAACTAAACTTCCCTCAGACATTCCCAAGTTTGAAGGGAAGGCAAGGGAGTGCCCCCAAAACTACATCATGATGTTTCACCTATGGTGCTCATTAAATAGCAATGTAGATGATTTGATCAGGCTTAGACTGTTCCAACGCACCCTCATAGGTGCTGCAACAAAGTGGTACATTTAGCTACCACAAGCCAAATACCCAAATTTTAATTCCTTGGCTTTCATGTTCCTGCAGTATTTCCAACTCCCCATTAGATACAACGAAGGGGTGGAGATGTTGCTATCTTGCTGCCAGAATACGGTGACCCACATAACCAACCACATCCACGAGTGGTGGCGATGCCATAGTTTGTGCAAGATTCAACTTGATGACAGGATCTTCCTGGATTGGTTCTTAAAAACTTTGCTACCACCTACAGCAAAGGACGTCTCATCCAAACATCCCCAATCCGAAGAGGAGGCCATATTGAAAGCCCAGTAGTTTGATCTGATCCATGTATAGTCTAGATACCTTTACACTGTCATTCTAGAGGCTCCCTATGTAGGCACCTCCTACCAGGATGCACTGGGGGCATCTCATGCCACAGATGGCATCATAGGTTATGTCTCCCACCAACCACAGCATCGCCTGACACCACCTGCAATACAACCACAACCAAGCAACACCCCCAGTGTTGCCTATCCAAACCAAGCTCTAGATTATGCAAGAATGATGTCCCAGTCTGGAACTACCACCTCTTATGCACAACTTTGTGCCACCGCAGTAGGCCCAGGCGTTAGCTTGGCCAAAACAACAATATGTGGGACAAATTCCCACATTTGTGGCACTTCCACCCCCTCAAGTCTACTATGCACCACCTGTGAAATCCACTCAAGCTCCCTCCCCCACTTCGCCAGCACCTTTGGGATAGGTGTTTGCACAGCAAAACTATCCCAACCAGCCAGCCCTCAATAACCAACAAGGGAAAGCAAGAAATAACCGGGCCCAGAACCAAGGAAACAATCAACCGCAGGGAGGCAGTAAAAACCAAACCCTCCCAACAATGCTAAGGAATACCACTCAGCCCAAAATCCTCAACAACCAAATGCACCTAGGTTCAATGCTCCACTACGCACAAATCAGCCATGCAAGCTGTGTGAGGTCTATAGGAACTATACACACGAGTGCCCCTTCATGGGTTGTGCCAAGCAGCCCATCCACAATGAGTTTCAGCATGTGACCAATATGGCAGCCCTAGCTCAACCCAACCAAGCACCACTAGGGCCTCCACCCATGGTGCTCCAAAACCCGTTTCCCGTCCAAGGACTGGTAGCAACTGCACCTACTCCCCAACCTAATCCCAATGCCCTGGGGGCACCTCTGATGATAGAAATAGGTGTTCACCACCTGCTAGCCATGACAACTGAAGAGGTCAATTTATAGACTAGATGAAACTAGTACGGAACCAACAACAAAACCACTGACCCATCAGTGACATCCACGTCCAAAAAAAACAACACACCTCTTCATTTACCCCCCTTTCCTCTGCGCCCCCCCATACGCCGGGTTGCCAACAATGTCACGGCTAGAGCGGCTGTAAGCTACAGCATTGTCGATGACTTGGCCTAAACACCTATGGCCATGTCCACTCTAGAGATACTTAAAACTTACCCAATGCAACAAAATCCTTACTAGCTACCCTCGGTGCTATAGACCCCTCTGGCTCAAAGTTTATCACATTCGACATGGAGAATGGAGAACCATAGATGCCATCAACCATTTCCTTCCAAATCCTGGTATCCATTCAAAATTTGGTCGTACACCGATGCATAGTGGACAAGGGGGGCATCCACGTGTGTTATGTCTACCTTAGTCTAGCAGAAGCTTGGATCCCCAATTCTGCAACCATCCTCTACTACTCTGCGGGCTTATGATGGCCATCCCACTAAATCCCAAGGAATCCTCCCACATGTTCCCATCACATTAGCTGGGAAAATAGTACTGATTGACATAAAGGTTGTCAATGCTCAATTGGAGTATAACCTTCTCCTTGGAAGAAGTTATATGTACGCCATGAGAGCCGTAGCATCAACTATTTTCCATCTCATGATGTTCCCTCATGAAGGGAAAATCGTGATGTTTAACCAACTGAATTATCACAATCCACAAGGATTAACTGCACCAGCCAATGTTATCCCAACAATCAACACCATTGATCTGCAAGGGCTAATCGCATATGTCAATGTCATCCCTGCAGTCAACACCACAGTTGACAACATACCAACCTCCCTATTGTTGAATGTAGGCCCTGTGTTATTTGTCGATACCAAACTGACAACTTCCTTTCCCTTAGTATCGCCATCACTGACACTGAATGAGACTGCATATTTGTGCATGCTCTCATCTAGCACTGCTACACCCAAACATCAACCACAGCTGCAACCCCAACCGCAACCACAACAACATCTGTAGCCGCAACATCGTCTGCAGCCACAGCTTTATGCACAGTCGTAACCACAACCTCATCCCCACATGCAACCATTAGGGAATTATCTGGGCTCCTCTCCAGTACACACAATTCCCTTCCTCTTACCCCCACTCAGTGTCATGAGTAAGCCAGTAATGGCTACCTTACACTTACCTAATTTCACATTGGGGATTCCCATGTGGTACCTTTATCCATTCACCCAACTGCCAATGCGCCAGGTAGTCTTAACCCTAGTTCAACCCATTGCGGTCGAATCCCATCCTCCACCTGGTCCGCAAAAACTAGCCACCGCACCCATACCCACACCACCCCACCCCAAAAGGGCCAGGGGAAAAAACGTGAAAGCTATCACTGAACCATGACCGATCTCGCCTTGCACTATTTGTGAAGAACAGGGCCATCCAAATCAAAACTTCCCTAAAATTCCTATAATCCATGCGCACCTAGATGCCATGGATACAATGGAAAACCTCCCCGTGGTTCAACTCCCAAGCGGACCAATAGTCCGAAACAAGTCGTTGAGAACAAACCATGCTTGTGCCCTTTGCAAATTGTATGGGCACTATTGTCACCACTGCCAAGACTTGTCCAAGTTTTGAATGGCTCTAGCCAACCTTCAACAGCATGCCCTCGAATCAAAGATCACCTTGATCGAAGAATTCCATCCCCCACCTGCTTCTTCAGACACCATGTCCATTTACATGATGTTCAGTTCTATAGACCCTCTTATCTCCACCATCACCGAAGGTCCATCAGACCTATCTCACAACAATGAGGAGATACTTGAAGCCTTAACCACCCCAGAATACCCATGGGACGACATGCACCATCACTTGTTCTTCCTCTTCGAAGAGCTTGTGTCGCAGTCTGATTAGTTTTCCGTGGAAACCAAATATTTCATTCATGGGAAAGTTGACTGGTTCAAAAATCCCATTCTGGCACCAGACGCCTTCAAAGAAGGGAACATGGCCAACATCTCACCAACCATCAAAATCAACATATCAACCAATCCTGAGGCTGTTGAAGAAATCATGCTGGGGGCATCTTGCTCCTCAGAAGAAGTTGTTACCTACAAATCCCTCTTCCAAGAGTTTTGCGACATCTTTTCCTCATCTTACACTAAAATTCCTGGGTTGGATCCATCCATCGTGGAACACCACATTGACACATGGCCCGATGTGGCCCCCGTGTGCCAAAATAAATGGCCCATCCATCCTTCCAAAGCTTCCATGGTCAAAGGAGAACTAGAGAAGTTGCGCATAGCCAGATTCATTTACCCCATTACGTACACCACTTGGGTTTCTAATCTTGTTCCCGTAAATAAAAAACAGGGTACCATCCGCATTTGCATAGAATTCCATGATCTAAATGGGGTGTGTCCCAAAGACAACTTCCCAACACCCTTCATTGATCAGATCATCAATCACTAGTACATATGGGCGGATTTTTACACGTTAGTTTTCCACGTTTTTTTACTTTCGTGGAAAAATCAAGGCTAAATTATGCATTTGTACAATTTTTTTTTAAGGAAGCCCCGACTTCCCTCGCTATATCCACGCAAGCCCT
>LPNX010407800.1:1180646-1196632 GCA_001517045.1 Pseudotsuga menziesii | reverse complement strand
AATCACATCACATATAAGAAACTATGCACATAAATGTATGTTAACTATTTAAAGATTAATATTTAATAAATGTGTGCATGTGTATCATCTTATTTAGTAAAATATTAAAATAAGAAATCACAAGCATAAACTAACAACCAAGTCCGGGTGGTTCAGATACAGGTACAGGTGCAGGTTCAGATGGCTTGGCCTTGGGAGTCTTCTGTGTTGAGAGGACTGGTGGTCTAGAGGTCCAAGCTTTGGCCCCTATCACTTTTGTGCCCAGGGGAGATGACAAAAGGTACCATTGACCCCTTCAAAGCTTGAAATGACAACTTAGGAATGAAGCATCCTTCCTTATTTTAGGGTATGCTAGAGCACTCTATTATTATTTTATTCTAGAGTTGTAAAGAAAGCCTGTAAAAAAAGACCTCACATTCAATTGCAACTCCTGAGATCATTGTGGAAAAATCCCCTAGACTCTTGTTTTTGGGGCTGAAGATAAATCTGCATGTGTGAAGCTTGTTTCTGGAAATATTCAGGGCTTGTTTGCATCCAAAGTCATCATCATTTCGTTTCAGGATTTTTCTTCTTGGCTGGGCATCATATGATACAGTTATAGTGGGTAATGTTAGCTGTTGAAGTGCTGAAAGAGAGCTCTATGGGCCTTCTTCCTAGCTGTTTATGATATCAGATTGCAGAAGTATCTATTCAGAGCTGGTTATTCAATAGAATGTTGTTCATTGTTGCTTCTTATGTCTTATATGATATAATAAATTCACTTGAATGATTGATAGTTGTGTTGGTGAGTCATTCTGAACATCTATATTTGGTTGTAAAAGCAATTTCCAGATACCTGCAAGAATGGCTGTTTGATGTATGTTATCTAGTTTAATATCCTTCATAATCAACTTGCTATCTCATAAATAAGTTTGCAATCTACACTCTAAGGATAAGGTACTGATCTTCTTAAATTCACCATCACACATCTACTGCATATCTTAAATTCTGTTTTGCTAAATCTGGAAGCTGTCACAAGGGTTTGAAAGACAGATTTAGCAATCCTATTGCAGAACACTCCCTTGTGCTGGATGAGAGCCACATAGATAAGATGAGATAAGATAACATAATGTCCTTAATGTCCAACAAATCACCACAAAGTCTGGTCAATGGGACTATAATATATATCTACTGTGAATACAATGTGGGAGTGAAAAAGAAACTGAGAGTTAATTATGAAAGCAAGATAAAGAAAGCCTTGTTTTGAGGTACAAACAAGGAGTTAGGTCAACTATTAACCTGATCCATGATAGGAATCATCATTAAAGTAATGTTTTAAGGTGGGTGAAGAGAAGAAGGGTGCACCCTTTGTGGAGAAATACTCCCCTCTCTAAGAATGTGTCCTTTTCTCTTAACTCCTGTATCAATGCTACACTATTGCTGAATGACTATTGATTGCATGGGCAGACCCGGGTTTACTGTAATAAATCAACAACACCCCTAATCCACTGGCCCTTTCGGCGACAGACCGCAAAGCGGCCTGAAGTCTAACCTGAAGTGAATCTAATGGGTTGGCCAAGACTCAAGTGTCTTGGACCAGGTTCTGTGGCAGTCCTACTGGTGCTGCGCAGCTCTTCAGGTTGCGGGTTCTCCTACTGGGTGGGTGCGTTGCGCACTCTCTTCGTCGCGCAGTCCTTCTCACCGCAGCTTCTATACCCTCGCGCGCACCGCACTGGGTCTTCCCTTGTCTCACTCCTTCTACCTTCTCACAATATCTCCTTCCTTATCGCATCGCTGCGCACCGCAGGACAAACAACCCCTTCTCAACGCCAGACCCTCAACTCGCAGTATTGCGCACCACAACTTCTCTGCCAGTGCGATATCGCCTCTCTGCGATATTCTACCTCCATGACTTGCGCTCTAACCTTGGCTATGTCGACGGGCGGAGTTTGACCCCTAGGAAGTTATATTCCAATTAAATAGTCATTTAGAAACAATATAAGGGAGCCTTTATGCAACTTACTGAAATACTTCATTTACTTTAATCCCCAAGTACTACTGTAAGCTGAGCAATACATACATTCATTGACTGCAACTAATATCATAAGCATAATAACCAGTAACAGTAAACAAATGCAATCACATCCATACAACACATAATGCACGGATTTAACGTGGTTCACCCCCAGGATGGGAGTTACATCCACCAAACTATGCTTCTATTATCTATCTTGAGGGAATTTGGCACAGTCTGTTGCACTGCATATGCAGCGCGAGATCTCCTCTAGATCCCTGGCCTTTTTCTATCTCTATACTTCCTTTCTTACAATATATCCTTCCCTCTCTGTTCTCTCTCTGGATGGTTACATACAGACTCAAATGACTCACAGACAAGCTAGGTGTCTGGATCATTACAACACAGTCTGTCTGACTGACTCCTGAATCTACTTCAAAAGTATTCAACTAATCAACTAAGGAATCAACCTCTGAACCAACCCTTTTACAAAAAAAAATGCAAGCTTTTATAGGCAGCCCGAAGGTTGTGCCATTACAACACTGTGGGCCTGTCCCAACAGTAAACCCATACCCTAATTAGTGACAGTCGGTCCTCTCTATCCTTGAGGTAGCCGCTTCCCGTCACAATGTAGCTTTCTGCAGTCTTCCATGCTTCCCAGTGTTGATCGTGGGTACTATGCACCGCTTCACCTGTTCTCTCTCTGGCCTTTGTCTTTAATGCTTGAGCCTCGTTGCTCCTTCGTCTTTATGAGGGTCACTGAGCCCTCCTATCTTCCGTCGCTGCCTTCAATGCAGTAGTTGAGCTTTCTTCTCTCGGCCGCTCAGGTACCGTTGCCTTATAGACTTTTCTATCTCAAAAGTCAATGTTTCCGGCTATGCTCTACAGCTGGAAACGCGCTATAGCGTCGTAGCCTTGCCTTCTCCTCTTTCCGCCAAAACTTTACCTTTCCGCTAAACTAGCAGCTTCCTCTGTAGCTGCGGGACCCTACTCCAACAGTCCCCTAACACTCACTTGTGGCTCGCCCCCGAGCCACTACCAGCAGGTGTCTCCTGTTGTAGCTTCTCCTTCGCCTCCTGCGAAGTTTTCTGCAACTTACCCCGAAGTTCTGCAACTTCATTCTTCATTACCTCGGCACACTCTCGTGCCAAGTCAAGCAAGGTATGATTAATATGGGAGTCCTCTGTTTGATCAGCTTCCTCATGGACGGTAGTGAACTCCTTCACCTTTTGCTCCACTGCGTCGAATAATTCGGTGATTTGCTCCTGGAAGGGTTGAAGCAAATCGGTGATGTGCAGCTCCTTTGTTCTCAACTGCTGGGCTTCCTGCTGTAATTGGTTCATCTCCTTTGTCTTTTTCATTTTCTGAAGGGCTACTAAGCTCTTAATCTCTTCTTTCATTGCCATCGTAGTGCTCTCTATCACCTGGATGTTCCGCTGGATATCCACTCACTGAGGTGGCTCATCTAGCTCGGACCATGCGCTCATCACATCGGTTAGTACTGATGTTGCTTCGTTAATGCAGGACTGCATCTGCGCAGCGGTGAGTCTAAAAGCCTTGATTCTCGTTCTCTGGTCTGCCTAGGAGGTATCCCGTGCACGAGCCTCAAGCTCGGCGATATGCGCATCGTGATCTTCCTTCATCTTAGCCACTTCTTCGTCCATTCTAACGACGGTATCCTCCAGAGCCTTTGCTCTGTTGGCTACTTTTCTTAGCTTTTGAGGAGTATCTTCCGCGAACTCAATGTTACACCTGGGTAGTTCTAAAGCAATGTTCTGCAACAGCTGAGAGAGTGCCTGATCCTTTTCCTGATATGCTTCCAGCTCAGCAACCTTCTTCTGATAGCTAGTAGCCAGTGTTGCATTCTTTTGCTTTAGCTGCGCATTCTTCTTATAAGTTGCGAGCTCTCGGGTCCGGAGTTCTGTGCTTATCTGCTGTTCAATCATCTGCAACTACTCAGTATGGAATTCCACCAGGTTGACCTCAATAGGTTGGTCAAACTGCACTGGTGGATCCTTCATCGACGCAGGGAATCGGATGCTCCCTGGTGGAATCAACACAGTATTGAGTCGATATTTTGCTAGACCTTCCTCGCGGGATATCGACGATGTCGATGCTTCTTCGACGGTTGCCTTAGGCGATGGGATGTGCATCGCGGCAGTCTTCTCTGTAATTACTTTTAAGTCTTGCTGTTGCTTTTCGACTGCGCTCTGTATTTTCTCCTGCTGTTCCCTCATCGCATCCAATGTGTCCTTCAGTACGTCAGATGTCCTTATTGCAATGAGTTCGTAATCCTCATCTGTTAATGTGGCCTGGGAAGCTGGCTTTGTAGCCTTGTGTTTTTTCTTCTTCTTTGTAGTGGCCATCTCTGTTGGCCCTCCTGTTGGTTGTTTCCTCTTTACTCCTGGTAGTGGTGCTTCTGCCGTTCCCGTTGCTTGGGTGTCCATTTTGTCTTTGCCTTTTCCAATTGGGTCTGTCTCCGCAGAGCCTGTTGGCAGTGGTGTGGTGTCTTCATACTCTTGCTACCATTGGTTATCAAAGCCTCTTATGACACTCTCAACATCCTGTGCTGTCATCTTAAACCAGCCAGGAGCCCAATCATCCCTTATTGTCCTTTTCGGCCGTAGATAGACCCTATGGCTGTCTTCCATAAAATTGAGCCAACTATCATACAGGTCGACGGTCTCTGTGCTGAGCCATGGTAATTCCTTGATAGTTGTCTTCAGCATTGCATAGTATTCATGGAGTACCATCGAATTGATGTGTTTCCTTGCTAGGCTGTTGGTGTCCCATAAGCTAGCATAGCGCAAACCCCTGGGCGCTCCTCCTGGAATCTGCGGAAATTGTGTATTGGGGGGCTCTTTCCAACCCATGAATGCACATAGAATAATTAACCAAGAAAAGTGGAAAGGGTGGTTTGCCTGATCTTGGGCTGCCAAAAAATCTTCCTGAAGCATATTTAATAGAAACAAGGACCAGTTAAACTGTTCTCCCTCTGTAACTTGTACAACCAGGCTAATCACAGATCCTGTAACTTCCTTCAGTCGGACCTTGGTTAGCAATCTTCCCGCTAGCAGGATGGCTGTAAATCTGAGTGTCTCGTTCTCGATACTGGTGATATCATAAGCCCTACCTCCTCTTTGTAACTTGTATTTTTTTACTAAGGCCGGTGGTAACTTCGAATCCTTGGTCTTCCCTGATATCTGTAAGTCGGGGATTTTACCAGTTTTAGACAGCCCGATGATGCGATGGATCAAGTCGATGTTAAGGTCGACCTTACAGCCTAGCCAAAGGTAACCCCCGTGTAGACACGAGAGTAGGACACATACCACGGCATTAACCTCTACACTACGTCCAAAATGGGGTAAACTCAACAGGTTGAGCAGGCCGGTGGGCTCAAGAATCTAGACATGTGGCATGGGAACAAATTCCTCTTTTGCTGTCCTCGGGTTCTTCTCATGTCTAAGATACTGGTCTGATTTGAAGTGAGGGTATGTCTTACCATCTTCTAGGTTGTAATCTATGAATTTAACAACAGCAGCATACCCCACAAGATCACCATTTTCCTTAACTCGAGGGTCTATTGGCGGGATAGGGATAGTAAGCTTACCAGTCTTGGAGAGTTTGACCTCTGGAGTGCCTTCGACTCGAGGGAAGAGGTAGTCTGTTTCATTCACTATGTCTTCGTCCTGCCCCAAACTGGACTCTCCTGGGAGCTGAGACTGGCTCCTCGTCTGTGGTGGTGGTCTGGTCTGTGAAGAACCTGGTTGAACGTTCCTAACTGGTGTTGTCATGGGTGTTTCCAGGCCAGTACGCTTGAATCTTTTCAGCAGCGTGTCTAGTGGTTCATCCTCGGCCAGGAACCAGTCAGTGTGAGGCGGCGGGTATGCAATGGCTGCAATATCTGGAAAACTCTTTAGCTTGTAAGGTGATGGGCTCTGTACAAGGAAGACTGAGTTTGCACACTACAATTTTTGGCTCTGTGAAAATGTAGTCCTTCCAATGAATAATGTCTGCTTTTTATGTCATGGATGATAGGCCTGGACGCAACGGTCATCTAGACTGAGCTCGTTGGTCATATTAATTGCATGGACAAGACCACACCGATTACCCGATCCTTAATAAATGCAAAAATCCGATCAAATTTCCCTCGAAGTGTGTGTACCGGTGCCAGTCTCATCAAAGATTTTGTCAAATCTAGAAACTTAATGAGGTCTGCCGCCAAATCTATGGTAAGGGATACCGGTCATTTCCTCATTAATTGCCTGTCACACCGTGACTTGACGGTCCACTGTTAGTTTCCAAACTGGACACGTGGCACGGTGAAACGTCGCGTTGCTACGATGTAATCTCCTTGTCACCTGCGCAACCAAACGATGTCAAAATTTTTTATTTTTTATTTTTTTTGAATCGCGCTGCTGCGATTCCTCCTGACTAGGCTGTCTGCCGGTGTAGACTAGTTCGCGGTGCGATGCCTCCTTTCAACTACACTGGGCATCTGCACCTCTATAAATTGTTCATGCTAGGACAGAGAGGTGGGGAGGTTGTCACTGTAGAGCTTAAGCCTACTGCCATTAATCCATGTGGGAAGAATCTCCCCGCTCAACTGACTGAGTTGAACAGCACCTCCTTCTGTGACTTGCTGTATCTGATATGGCCCCAGCCAATGTGTTTTGAACTTCCCTGGAAACTTCAGGAATTTGCTGTCATACAGGAGCACTAGGTCTCCGATCTGGAAAGTCTTATTCTTAATGTGTCTATCATGCCAGGCTTTTTCTTGTGCTTTCTGCACTGTCTGATGGAATCCAGCGATGAATCTGTCTTCTTCCAAGGTAAGCAGCTGTGCTAACCGTTCCTCTATCGTGGCTATATCAGTCATCCCGGTAATCTGAGTGACTCTTAAACTAGGAATAATATACTCCATAGGAATAACAGCCTCCTGTCCATATACCAAGCTGAAAGGTGTGTGTCCCGTAAGTTTCTTGCATGTGGTTCTGTATGCCCGCAGCACAGCGTTAACTCTGAGATCCCAGTCATTCCTTTGGTTATTGCAGATCTTCGTAAGAGCATTTTCTAAAATCTTATTGAAGGCCTCAACCATACCATTAGCTTATGGATGGTAGGGAGTGCTCTTATAGTGCTGAATCTAGAATTCTTCTGTTAATGCCTCAATAGTGCTGTTCAAGAAGTGTGTGCCTTGATCACTCATCAAAATTACTGGGCATCCGAATCTGCTAATGATATTTTCGAACAGGAACTGTGCAGCTGTAGCAGCATCGCAATTTCTTACTGCCTTGGCCTCTGCCCATCTGGTGAGGTACTCTGTTCTAGTGATAATATATCTCACACTCGTGCGCTTTCCCGGTGGGTTGATAGGACCCACAAAATCTATTGCCCACTTGTCAAATGCGCGCAGCGTGACCTGCGATCGCAGCGGCATTTCATCGCATCGCGAGGGTTTTCCTACCCTCTGGCAGATATCGCAGCATCTACAAAAGTCCTTGGTGTCTTTATGCAGTGTAGGCCACCATAATCCTACCTCCAGGATTTTCTGCGCAGTCGGCTTTCCAGCAAAATGACCTCCTGCGGTTCCTGAATGTGCCTCTCTAATAATAACATCTTTTTCATGCGGCATTACACATCTGCGTAGAACTTCATCCGGGCCTAATTTGTATAGGCATCCTGCGATGAGGGTAAAGTCTGCTGCCTTTACAACCAACTGTTTCTTTTGTTTCTTAGTAAACCCATCAGGTGCTACTCCTGTAGTGAGGAATTGAATAATGTTAGTATAGTAGTCATCTGCAATCTGGATTGAGAATAACTGTGCATTGGGCATATTGTCTTCAAGGTTACTTGGTTCTTCTCCTGATTCTATTCGTGATAGATGATCAGGTCCCACATTCAGTCTCCCTGGTTTCACAATGATTTCAAAATTGTACTCCTGGAAGAGGAGTAACCATGTGCAGATTCTCCCCCCTAACACCGGTTTATTGACTAGGTACTTCAGTGTGGAATGGTCAGTAAAATTTTTGAACGATGCGCCTAATAGATAGTGCCTGAACTTTTGCAGCGCATATACCATAGCTAAGCCCTCCCTTTTTGTTGTGGTGTAGTTCTTTTCCGCTGTCGATAGCTTTCTGCTAGAATAGGCGATGGGATGATCAAGATCCCCTTCTCCTGGCTGGGTCAAGACGACTCCTAATGTGATTCCGGATGCATCCACATGTACATGGAAAGGCTTAGTCCAGTCTGGAAATACTAGGATGGGTGCTGTAACCATCTTCTATTTAAGGATGTCTAGACTCTGCTGGCATTCCTCGTTCCATAGGAATTTGACATCTTTCTTTAGCAATTTCTCCATTGGTGCTGTAATCTTTGTGTATCCCTTGATGAACTTTCTGTAGTACCCAGTATGACCAAGTACTGTCCTCAGTTGCTTAACGGAGCTCAGTGTTGGGAGGTTCACAATGATGGCAATATTCACAGGATCTACCATCAAGCCCTGTCTACACACAATGTGGCCCAACAAAATACCAAATGGTGCACAAAATATACATTTCTTCAAGTTTAGGGAGATCTGGTATTGCCTACATTTCTCTAGCATCAGTCTGAGATCTCCTATGTGCTTATCAAGTAGCCCAAATACAGTCCAATCATCAAAATATACTTCTAATAATTTATGAATGTATTCTTTAAATACAGCAACTACTACTCTAGAAAATATAGCTGGGGCATTCTTTATACCAAAGGGCATTACCGTATACTGGAACGAGCCCCATTCTGTTGCAAAGGTGGTCTTAGAGCGATCTTCTAGATGTATTCTGATCTGGTGGTAGCCTGAAAAGCCATCAGTGAAGGAGTAGACCTCCTGTCCTCCCATGTTGTCTAATACTTCATCAGTGAACGGTGTTGGAAATGGGTCATGAAGTGATGCATCGTTGAGTTTTTGCAGATCAACATAGATTCTAATGTCTCCTTTTGTTTTCTTCTCTTGCATGACCATAGGGATAACCCATTCGCTTTCCTCTACTGGATCAATGATGCCTACTGCTAGCATTTTATCGATTCCGTCCTTAACTTTTTCTTTGTAGCGCGGATTCAATCTATATGGGCGTTGTTTTACTGGTCTAGCATCCTCCTTCAATGGTATCCTCATGACTCCCAGGTCTCCTACTATTCCCTTCATCTCCGTGAATTTGGTGGGGAATAGGTCCTGATAGTCGTGTAGCAGATCTGCAATCTGTCCGACTATTTCATCATTCCAGTAGTCTCCAATAGAGGCAAACTTAGGTTCTTCGTCTGTGCCAATATTAACCTTTTTAATCTTAAAAGGTTCAGTTATTGCTGGAATCTCTAGTTGTGGTCCCTCCACATCGCGAGTGCCTTCTGATTCAGGAATATTAGTATTGCGAGGATCTTCATCCACCTCCTCTGGTTCTGATGCAAAATTATAGCATTCCAACGCCTCTTTGAGCTGGCTGGTCCACTCAGGTTGGACTGGTACTGAGATAGTGCGATCTTCGAAAATCTTTGTCTTGATTATGTCTAGGGCCTGGGAAACGCTTGTATGTTCTGACTCAAATGCGAAGGTGAGTAGGAAACTGTCTGTCATAAGTGACCATGTGGTCGTTCCCTTGCGCAGCTCAGTCTCTGTATACCAATTCCTTGGAATTGTGTCCAATGTGTGAATGAATCTGTGAACCCATTCATCCTGTGGAATGTCCAACCAGTTCTGTTGACATGTCTGAATGTGTACCCTGGGGTCAGTTTCTCCTGTGTACTTCTGCTGAACATACTCTCTGTCGTCAGAGAATCTGATGGCCATCAGTCTTTTTATGTTATCCCATGATGCGATATTCTCTTTATGCGCATACCACCATCTTGCAAGTGTAGCTCGAACTGCAAGGTCCATAGCTGCGGTCCTCTGCTCCTGAGGAATTTGTTGCTCAATTTGTTCCAAAAAATCCTGGATATCCGTCAGACCATGATAGGATGGGATCTCATTGATTTCTGCGCCTATCCATCGCAGCGACTTACTTATAAATGCACATCTGCGCGATGAGACTTCATACAGTCTGTTCTGCCAGTTTTCTAAGTCGACATCAGAATCCAATGCGCATGAACTGTCGCAGTGCCAACTAATATGCCCTTCTGCAGTGGGATTTATATAATCATTCTGGTTTGCAGTCACCTGGTAGAGATTATCGATGTTATATGCCTCCTCTTCTGCTCTGATAGGTTCAACGTATCTAGGGCCCTGGAGAGGGTCCAATGGTGCGATGACCCGGATCTGCGCATCTTCAAAGGTCATTTGTCTTTTCTTTAGGTCAATTACAGCCTTGCTAGCGATCGCCCAATCAATGCTTAGTAGTGTTGGATAAGGTCGACTGTCGCCAATGATTTCTATAACCTTGAAGTCCACAAAAGTACGAACTCCGTCAATATCAACTGGCACCTGCGGTAGTCGACCCAATGGTGACACCTGCTGCTGATTAGCTAGTCTTAGGTGGATAGGCGATAGAGCTAACTGAGGGTGACCCATCTGTTTCCATGTCTGCTTAGTTAGAACATTGACCTCTGATCCTAGGTCTAAGACAACCTCATCCATTTCAAAGTCACCAATCTGTGCTGTGAATTTCATCTCTCTTCGTGTCCTTGCATGTCTGGTAAGAGATGGTGTGCACTGCCCGAAAGAGATGGTTGCTCACACTGGTCTATCATGCGCTGTAGCTCACCGACAGCTTTGTCATTTCTCAGGAATTTCATGCAGCTGTGCATGAAGGATTGTACACTCCCTGTCAATTCCTCCTTGTCGCATCTTCCCGATGTGGTATCCTGCTGTGCCTGCTCAGGGCTCCTGTCACCAGAGGTTTGTTGTGGTATGCCTCTAAATGGTGGTACCTGAGATCCTGATGGGGTTGGTTCATCAAAGAAAGCCTTGGCTTCATGAAATGTTTCTTTATTCTTTTGTAAGTCTAATGGTGTTGTTTTACTAGGGGCTTTGCGTACCCACCCCTGACTTGCGTTCTTTCCATTCTCCTGCGATGTGCCACTAGTGGAAGCACCGCTTCGAGTCACGATATTGACGCTTGGTTCTGGTTCCTTCGGTTCAGCAGCAATAAGCTGGATGTTCTGGTGTGCTGCTAGCTTAGGGTCTTTCATTCTAGTGATGAGGATAGGACATTATTCAATGGTATGATCATAGGATTTGCAGTAGTTACAAGTAGTAGTAGCGTTCTGACAGTCCCTAGCATAGTGTCCTACAGTTCCACAGTTATAACAAGTGACTGGTCCACGGACTTGGCCAAATCCCCCTCCTCGGCCAAAGCCTCCTCCTCGGCCTCTTCCTCTGAATCCTCCTCCACGGCCTCCATAAGTCTGATCCAGTGGTTGTCCTTCTGCTTGACCCTGTGTGCCGGCTTGGACTCTGTACACATCATGCTGTCTCTCTGACATGAGATCATAAGCTCGGCAATCCTGTTGATCATGCCCGACAGATTTACAGAAAATACAATACAGGTTCTTAGGTGTTTGTACGTACTTCTGAAGCAATGGGCATTGCTGAGGTGGGAGTCCATGTGCTTTACATATTTCACACCATGGCCCTTGTGTTCTTGGTAAGGGGCTAGGGGCCCCTGATGCTAAATAGTCTGCAAAGACTAGACAGTTGTCTTCACTATGGCCATGTGCTCTACACTTTATGCACCATCTATCTTGCATAACCTCTTTTCCTTTTTTTAGTTCGTGTATCTGTAATGTGAGGTTGGCCAACTGGTTCTGTAGGGTTGTCATGCCTGTGGTAGTCTCCGCTAGAGGTGAAGCCTCTAGTTTCATTGCCATCTCCAGCGCTTCATCTTGGGTAGTGATTTTCTGCTGCATTAGTGGCATTCTGATATGAGGGAGCAGTGCTGCAATAAACCATTCCTTATGCTGCTCTGGTGCAAAATCAAAGCTCACTTGGTCTATGAGGGCTTTGAACTTCTGGTCAAAGTCCCATACTGATTCTGATGGAAGCTGCTTAATATCCTTAAGCTCTGTAATACACTGAGATTCAGACTTAGGTTTCTTAAACTCTTTGATCATGGCGTTCCTGACCTGGGCAAGCGTCTTGGGTAATGTAGTGTACTTGATGTACCATGTCAAGGCTCTATCTCTGAGTGTGGTGACCAACTGTACAAGTTTAAGGTTATCATCGTTGATCATTTTAATGGTCCACATGGCTTCACATAGGAACCAATGCTGTTCCGGGTCTTCTGCTCCTGTACCTTTAAAAGTAGGCAGCTTCATGTCATCTCCCATTCTATTCCTCTATGGTGGATTCTGACTGATTGGGGTACTACCACTCAGCGGTGTAGGTGAGGTTGTTGTAGCGGGAGTAGGTACTGTCTGTGAACTACTGGATGGTGTACCTACGGGGTTATTCTAAGTTCCGGTCTATTTCTGCGGGGTATAAGGATGGTAAGGTATACCCTCCTCCGATTCTTCTGTAGTGCTAGGACTCTGTTGTCGAATACTATCTGAACTGTTCTCGAATATTGGAGATCTGTGGCCTACCTTATACTTCTTTTCGCTACGTGTTCTTCCAATGTCGTCTAAATCACTTTCAAATTCTTGTGACATTACTATCTTTACTTATTCATCTGAGACTAAATCCATTCTTCCTTTTTCATATAGCAGCATCTTAAGGGACAGGTTTAGAGATCTTAGGTACTTACCACGATATCCTTTGAAAAAGTGTCGTTCGGCTTCGCTGAAGCTCTTTCTCTGATCGACTGCAAATTCTGTAACAAAACCGTTTAGCACTCTGGTGAGCCAAAAGTCCACTGCTCTCGTAATCGGATTGTCAAGGTTCTGCACGGTCTGAATCAGCTCCGGTGTCCAGACAATGTTTCTTTTCTTCTTGAATGTGTTGCTAGCTGTCAGCTTGGATAGCCAGTCAAAAAGCTCATTTCCGTAGGTTTCAAAAAAATATAGCGTGTATGTCTGAAGCGATATGCTTTACTAGCCAGTCTTCTGTGCTCAGTTTAGGGCTTCGGTTTTCTTTCTTGGAAAACTCCCTTAAATCTGAATCCAGCCACTGGTGGAACTCTTCCTTGGTAGGGTGCCAACAGAACATAGACTCCCAGTCGTTTAAACCGGCAACAGAACCATTTGTTGATTGCATGGGCAGACCCGGGTTTACTGTAATCAATCAATAGCACCCCTAATCCACTGGCCCTTTCTGCGACAGACCGCAAAGCGGCCTGAAGTCTCACCCGAAGTGAATCTAATGGGTTGGCCAAGACTCAAGTGTCTTGGACAAGGTTCTGTGGCAGTCCTACTGGTGTTGCGCAGCTCTTCAGGCTGCGGGTTCTCCTACTGGGTGGGTGCGTTGCGCACTCTCTCCGTCGCGCAGTCCTTCTCACCGCAGCTTCTCTACCCTCGCGTGCACCGCACTGGGTCTTCCCTTGTCTCACTCCTTCTACCTTCTCACAATATCTCCTTCCTTATCGCATCGATGCGCACCGTAGGACAAACAACCCCTTCTCAACGCCAGACCCTCAACTCGCAGTATTGCGCACCGCAGCTTCTCTGCCGGTGCGATATCGCCTCTCTGCAATATTCTACCTCCACGACTTGCGCTCTAACCTTGGCTGTGTCGACGGGCAGAGTTCGACCCCTAGGAAGTTATATTCCAATTAAACAGTCATTTAGAAACAATATAAGGGAGCCTTTATGCAACTTACTGAAATACTTCATTTACTTTAATCCCCAAGTACTACTGTAAGCTGAGCAATACATACATTCATTGACTGCAACTAATATCATAATCATAATAACCAGTAACAGTAAACAAATGCAATCACATCCATACAACACATAATGCGCGGATTTAACGTGGTTCACCCCCAGGATGGGAGTTACGTCCACCAAACTGTGCTTCTATTATCTATCTTGAGGGAAGTTGGCACAGTCTATTGCACTGCATATGCAGCACGAGATCTCCTCTAGATCCCTGGCCTTTTTCTATCTCTATACTGCCTTTCTTACAATATATCCTTCCCTCTCTGTTCTCTCTCTGGATGGTTACATACAGACTCAAATGACTCACAGACAAGCTAGGTGTCTGGATCGTTACAACACAGTCTGTCTGACTGACTCCTGAATCTACTTCAAAAGGATTCAACTAATCAACTAAGGAATCAACCTCTGAACCAACCCTTTTACAATACAAAATGCAAGCTTTTATAGGCAGCCCGAAGGTCGTGCCCTTACAACACTGTGGGCCTGTCCCAACAATAAACCCATACCCTAATTAGTGACAGTCGGTCCTCTCTGTCCTTGAGGTAGCCGCTTCCCGTCACACTGCAGCTTTCTGCAGTCTTCCATGCTTCCCGGTGCTAATCATGGGTACTATGCACCGCTTCACCTGTTCTCTCTCTAGCCTTTGTCTTTAATGCTTGAGCCTCGTTGCTCCTTCGTCTTTATGAGGGTCGCTGAGCCCTCCTATCTTCTGTCGCTGCCTTCAATGGAGTAGTTGAGCTTTCTTCTCTCGGCCACTCAGGTACCGTTTCCTTATAGACTTTTCTATCTCAAAAGTCAATGTTTCCAGCTCTGCTCTACAGCTGGAAACGCGCTACAGCGTCGTAGCCTTGCCTTCTCCTCTTTCCACCAAAACTTTACCTTTCCACTAAACTAGCAGCTTCCTCTGTAGCTACGGGACCCTACTCCAACAATGACTTGGATTTGAAGGCTCTCGTAGCCCCTGATCTAATCTCTTTGTCATAGTTATGGAATGTCAGATCTGTGTCACTCCTCAGAAGGTGCACCTCCATCTCTCTGGAATGCGTTCCCCTCTGTTAGATGATGAATGGGTCTCCTATGAAGATAATCTCACTGCACTCTAAAAGGCTCGGTAACACCCTTGATTGCCTTTTATAAGTCATTGAGAAATTAGGTCACCAAAACCCTAATTAGGGTTCTGAAACCCTAATTTCACTCATGCAAAATTACACTTATGCATTTTTCCTTGTTAACTTTTCACAAGTCAATTAGGTTAATCCAATCTAGTAGGGAAAAGTGACTTTTTCAGTATAAATAGAAGACGTGGCCTCGTTTGAAACACACCAATTCGCTCAAGCAAGAGAAGAAGTGCGCAGATCCAAGGAAGTCTAGTCAAGGGTTCAAGAAGCATTGTGAAGACATCTTTTGGGCTTTTCTATCTTTCTCTCTCTCTTCGGGCTCAAAGGTTATTCTGTATCTTTCTGGTATTATTATTCTGTAACTATCATTGGGCACTAGGTTTAGACATTGTATATTGTTGAAGAATCTTATCTAAAGAAGTTTACTGGGGTTTTCCCATGAAAGGGTTTTCCCAGTGTAAAATTGTGTCTACTATGAATGTGTTTCTTTCAGTGATCCTTTATATGCATGTAGTTTATGGTTATGCAATTGATAGGCAAATAACATCCAACTGCTAAGGGTGAAGAGAAGAAGGGTGAAGAGAAGAAGGGTGCCTCTATATGTTGTGTTAATATTTAGTCTTGACCTTCTGAGTCCTGACACATTGAGCATTGGACTAGTTGTCATGGGGTGTTAGGTTTCAACCCTTCAGGATTTTAATTATCTAGAATCATGTTCATACAGGTGGAGCTGTTGTTGTTCACCAATTTTGCCACATAGGAAATTAGTCCTTTATTACTAGTCTTTTCCTACGAGTTTTATTTGTTATTCGATCCGACTAGGTGTTCTCAACCTCAATTATTCCATAACCAGCACTATTTTGGATAAGCTTTAAATCTGTGAGATCTATGAATTAGAGCACACCACTAATAGCTGCCCTTCTCTACCAGGACTGAAAGCAGTCTACCAGGGTGTAAACGCAGAAAGCAAGCAAGTCTACTTCATTACTCAGAAACGACCTTGGCAGCCTTGTCCCTAAGGTATGGCCCCAGACCCTTTGCAATCTTATAATACTTGGTTAACTAATCCTCAATTGCAACAACCCTCACAT
>LPNX010407800.1:1105402-1167749 GCA_001517045.1 Pseudotsuga menziesii | reverse complement strand
CTGGTCAAGCAAGAAACAGAGTGCCATTGCACTCTCATCTACAGAAGCTGAGTACAGAGGAGTTGTCAATGTAGCAACTCAGTGTTTATGGTTGCAGGGCTTACTTGGAGAGTGTGGTTTCGAACCTGAGTACTGAAATACCATCTACTATGATAACTAGAGTACCATTCGAATCTGCAAAGATCCAGTTCAGAAGTAGAGAACCAGACACATTGAGATTCACATGCACTACATCAGAGAGCTTGTGCATGATGGCACCATTCACCTACTCTTCTGTTCATCTTCAGAACAAGTAGCTGATATCTTCACCAAAGCATTTTGTGAGAAGGCCTTCAACAATCTCAAATCACTGCTGGGGATTGTTGATCATGCTGTCAAAGCATGAGTGGAGACAAGATTCTACAATTTTGTTTTACAGTCCATGTTTAAGGGAGGATTTTCCCAAGTTGGTTTTGCCTCTTTCCTTGGTTCATATGGACTTGCAGTATGTAAAAGGGTGACTAAGCCTTGTTGCTAGGCCCTATATTTTTATTTATTACTCATAAAGTCATGCTTAAGGGGGGGTGTTAGAATAATCAAACCCATAGTATTACCCACTTAGACATTAATTCATTTATTTTTGTCTTATTTGCCTAGTTCATGAGTCCCACCATGTTCAAGTTGCTAATTGCCTATCCATAGAGGTCAAACTTGCCATCTTTGACTCATGTATCGCTTGGGAAAGCCTTAGGAATCAAATCTACTTTATTCCTGGCCTCCTAGGTGCCCTTCTGCTTTTTCTGCTTTGTTGACTACTTTTTCAGTTTTTAAAGCACATAAGGAAAGCAAGACTAGGTGAGGTGAACCTGTTTTATTCCCCTTTCATCCTCCACTCTTTCCTCCATGCAAAAGCATGTATGAGCTGCCATTCCACCACTCATTAGCTTGCCCATGCGCCCTTTCCAATTCGTGAGACTCATGACAGATTTGGGATCAGCTTTTTACACCTATGGGGGATTTGCCTATTTTGGGTAAGCCTGCTTTATGCTAGTTTTGGATGCCTCCTTATGTATTCGATCTCTTGATGCATTCTATATATTCAGCAACCTATGTTATTACAAGGTTGGCTATTGTACACTGAGTTAATATAATTTTGTACACTGAGTGAAATTAATCTATTGCTGGTCAGAATTTCTATAGCATTTACTTTCTTGGGCTCGCTAATAATCCACGATATCGTACCACAACGGTGTCTTTAGACACCATCCCACATAAAATAGTTTGGCAACATTCCCACTTTGGTTCACCTTTGTTTAGAGTACTATGTGATGTGTCTTCCTTGGATTCCCATCAATATCAAAAGTGTCTACCTCCCCCAAGTATTTACCATCTTCGGTTACATTCCCAGTATTACAGCTATGATCCCTTTCCCTTGAGTCAGTTTTGTTTGCATCCTGGTCTGCCCTACTGTCATACTTTGAGCAAAGGAAGTTTGTGTCCACCATGATTCCCTACCCCTGTTCAACCCCCCCCCCCCCCCCCCCCCCCATTCAATGCGCCATTCCTCAGATTGTCTCACATCCTTCGGTTATCTCCCTCGCGCTTCTGGTCAAGGAAACATTGTTTCCTTGGCCAGTTGCAGGTCTCCCTCTATCAACGACAACACATCTATTCCAGAGGATAGACCCAAAGGTCCCTATATCTTAGTTTCATTAACCCCATTGATGAGTTCCTTGGACCACTTGAGAGGAGTCCTAGTAGTTCCTCTTGGGCTGGTTGTGTCTCACATGCTCGACTTCAACTACATCATCGCACCATTCAGATTCATACAGGGTATTGGTCCATGTAGTATTTGGTCGAATCCCCCCAGTTGTCACCTGACCCTAGCACTTTGGTGAGTCTATTATGGGACCCAGACAGTTTCATGTCCCTTGCAATTTTTGGGTTGAATTGGAGACAGTGTTCAGAATCCCCTGCAGTGCTTCTATATAGATTCGTGATTGATGTAGCATAGTGTACCACAGAGACTCAGACTCTCTGTCATTAAGTCCCCATAGTTATGTACTATCCTAGATTCAGCAAATCATCAATTATGAAGATATAGCATTCCATGAGAATGCCATGGGTCCAATGTATCAATTCTTCAGATCAATATTGTATTCAGCCTCTAATCAAGGCAACCATTATGTAGCACCAGTTGTATATGATCGGCTCTTGCATTCTAGAGATTTCATCGCATGGGGATTCCCAACTCATCCATATACATGTCACACATTATTTGTATCTCACCCATTGATGGGAACCACATTAATACAAAAACCAAAAGCCACCATGCCCCAGCCCAGGAAGCACAACCTCTACCCAAAAAGTCCTATGATATCCATTGGCCATACGATGAGCTCCCACCCTCACACTTAAGGGGGAAATATGTTAACCCAAAAAATCCCACAATGTTCTCTACATGACCTACACCACCTAAATACATCTACGTACGACCCTCATTTGACCCCATTTGACCCCCACACCCTCAAGAAGGCTTAAAAATATGAAAAAGGGCTTAAAAACCCCTTAAAAGAGCCAAAATAGCTCTCATAGGGGCTAAAGCCTCCAAAAAGGGTCTAAAGCCCCTCAAAGGACCTTAAAACCCACAAAAGAGCTAAAGATTGAGTGAAAGGGGCTAAAAACCCAAAAAAGGGGTTCAAGCCCCAACCAAGGGCTTAAAACCCTAAAAATCTTAAGAAAATGTATAAATAGAGGGGTCGTGGTCACTCTCAACCCACTCCTTCTCTCCCTATTGTTATGCTTCCCATGTGAGTGCCTTGAGACCATTTTCCTCTCAAGCCATTCACCCTCCCTCTCCTCCATTTCTCCATTGAGCCAAAGCTCCCCATCGATTGAGAGGTGCTTCTCCAAGCTAGGGCATGGTGGCCCATTCCAACCAGACAAGGTATACTTGTCTATTTTCTATTTTTTCTTTGTTTTCTTGCATAATTTGTTTGCAAGTTTGTGGTTTAACATTAAGTTGTAGGTATCCATTGATTGCTTGCAGGTAGCTCTTTGTTTTCTAACAAGTTTGATGTAGGGTTGTGGAGCTTAGTCCTAACCTTGTGTGCAAGGGTTTTGTTTTTATTTTCATTTTCTATTTCTTTCTGTTCTTCCATTCTCATAGGAACCCCACCCTTTCATCCTATAGATGGAAGGGATTCATTCCTTCTCTATAGCTAGGGTGAAATCCCTACTACAATGAAGATGAAGGAAGCACTTTATTTACTAGGTTTGAAAAAGAACCTACTTTCCATCTCAACACTAGATAAGAAAGGATATAGAGTTTCTTTTATAGATGGACAAGTACTCATGTGGATCAAAGGAAGACAATTGAAGATGTCATTGTCATTGGTGAAGAAGAAGAAGGGCTGTACACACTCAAGGGACATCCAAAAACAACCCTTGTCCATGATACCGCTAACTCAAGTGAACTATGGCATAGATGGTTTTCTCCATGTTTTCTCACATCAACTACAAACCACTACCATATGTGAGAATGGTTGTAACATGTTTACCAGATTTGAAGATTGATCATGAAGGTACTTGCAAAGGATGTGTAAGAGGAAAGAACATCAAGAATTCATTTCCAAAAAGTGAAACAAATACTAAATGTGCATTGGAATTAATTCATTCTGATGTATGTGGTTCTATGCCCTCCACATATTTAAGTGGATATGAATATTATGTCACATTCATTTATGACTATTCAAGAAAGACATGGATATACTTCTTGAAGACAAGGAGTGAAGTGTTTGGGAAATTCAAGGAATTCAAATCCTTGATAGAGAACCATTCAGAAAGAAGAATCAAGACACTCAGATCATACAATGGTGGAGAATATACTTCAAAATAATTTGAATCATTTTGCAAAGAAGTTGGAATCAAGAGGGAACTAACCACTCCCTACAATCCCCAATGAAATGGTGTTACAGAAAGAAAGAATAGAACATCCATGGAAGCATTGAAGACAATGATTCATGGCCAAGATATTCCCATGCATATGTGGGCTGAAGCAACAAGAACAGGTGTGTATGTGCAAAATATATTATCTCACGGTGCTCTTGGATTCGATACTCTTGAAGAAATGTATACAGGAATGAAACCTAAAGTGAGCCATCACAAGATATTTTTCATTTCCAGTATATGTTCATCTTGCGAAATAGAAGAGAACCAAGTTGGATCCTTTTGGAAAGAAGGGAATATTTGTTGGATACTGTGAAGTCTCCAAAGCCTTTAGGAGATACATTTTAGGATTCCATCATATAGAGATTAGTAGGGATGTAACATTTGATGACGAACAAGCTCTTAAGAAATCCAGAAGGTGTCATCTTCAATAAGTACATGAAGAGGACGTACCTCCAAGAAAGGTAGAAAGTGAACCCTCTCTTGAAATAGTAGCATCAAAAGATCATGATATGATAGAACCTCAGAAACCCCCTACTATGGATATGTCTCGAAAGAGAAAACCTGCTTGGGTAAGAGAATTCATACAATAAACAGAGAAGTATGGAGCTCCAAAAGGATCCAGAAGAACAAGTGAGAGATCAAATCCATTCTCCAGTTATGTAGCTTTGATGTGAGATATTGTAGATCAAGAACCCAACAACTACGAGGAAGCTGAACATAAGAAAGAATGGGTGGAAGCAATGACAGAAGAATACGAGTCAATAATGAAGAAGGATTTTTGGGATATAGAACCCAAAATAGAAAACAATAGTGTGGTATCTTCCAGGTGGATATACAAGATAAAACATGTTGCTGATGGAAGCATTGAAAAATACAAGGCAATATTTGTGGATAGAGGATTCTCTCAGAAAGATGGAATTAAATATGAAGAGAAATTTTCTCTAGTAGCAAGGTACACTTTCATCAAAACCATCATGGCACTTTCTTCCATGATGAAGTGGGATATACACCAGATGGATGGAAAGACAACAGTCCTAAATGGTGTGATTGAGGAAGAAGTATACATCAAACAACCACAAGGATTTGAAGTCAAAGACAGAGTGACTCATGTATGTAAGTTGGAAAAGGTTCTGTATGGACTCAAGAAAGCTCCTAGATCTTGGTATGGAAGAATAAATAGCTTCTTGACAAGATTGGGGTTTAACAAAAGTAAATATGATCCTAACCTTTAATTGAAGGTTATGGATGATGAACCTATCATACTATTGTTGTATGTGGATGATCTATTTCTAACAAGAAATGAGAATCATATTGCAGTTTGCAAGAAGAAGCTAGCTGAACAATTTGAGATGAAATATTTTGGATTGATGCACTATTTTCTCGGGATGGAATTGTGGCAAATCCTATTTTCTTGGGATGAACCATGGAAAGTATGTAGTGGAAATCTTGAAAATATTTGATAAGTTGGATTGTAAATCCATGGCCACACCCATGGATACCAACCTGAAGTTGTTATCTAATGAATCATCATAGTTAGTGGATATGGCTCAGTACAATTAGATTATTGGGTCATTGATGTATCTGATGAATACAAGGCTAGATATATTTTTTTTTCTGAACAAATTTAGTTAGTATCTATTTAAACCTAGACGATTTCACCTGATAGATGAAAATCATGTGATGAGGTACCTAAAAGGTATGATAGAATTTGGACTATACTATGATAGATATCATGACTATAGATTGTAAGGATACACGAATTCATATTGGGAAGGAAGTGCCACAAATAGAAAGAGCACCTCAGGTGGATGTTATTATTTGGGATCCACCATGATCTCATGGTTTAGCAAGAAATAGTCTAGTGTTTCTCTCGACATGGCTAAAGTAGAGTACATAGCAGCCTGCTCTGCTAGTTGTGAAGCAATATGGCTTCAAAATCTGATGTAAGGTCTATTTGACATGGAGTTGGATTACACAATGACTATATGTGACAACTAGAGTTATATAAAGATGACAGAGAATCCTATGTTCCATGATAAATCAAAGCACTTAGAAATAGGATATTTTTACATAAGGGATATGGTATAGGAGGGAGCTATGAAACTATAGTATTTGAGTATCGACGAGAAAGTTGTCGATGTGCTAACGAAGCATCTATCTTGAGTAAAGTTTGAATACTTCCATGACAAGCTTGGTGTAGTCCGAAAATAATTTCCTCCAAAGGAGTAAAATGGATGATATAGATCCATCCTCGCAAGGAGGAATGTAACACCTCAGTTTTGACCCTGGCTGCATTTAAATAAATGATGTAAATAATCATGGTGTGGAGCTAGGAAAAATCCCCACCATTGATTCAGTGTTTATGTTTCGGAAATTAAGGTTAAGACGACGGTATTTTATGCAAGCTAAACATTAAAAAGCTGGACATTATGTTAAATTTACATTTTTTAATTAAAAACCTATAGCCAGCTATGTCAATGCAATGAAATAAGATGGGGGAATTATTTTTCCTAAGGATAAGGGAGTGGGGGATTGGAATAGTGTGAAGAAATTCAAAATGGGAAAACACCATTTCTAGAAAGAAAAAAAATTAATTTTCTTGAAGAAAATGTCCACTTTTCCCTCATGCGGCAGCATTTCAACTTCCCTCACAAATTGGAATGGAAAAAAAAGTTGGAAACCCAATTGGGCATTCATGCGGGAGCCAACAAGAAAAAATGATTATGAATCCAAACCCTTCATGATTTTTCTCTTGTTCGGTGATCTGGACCCTTCACGTTTTTGTTTTTCCTGTGTGGAGTAGTTTCCTTTTCATGATTTTGTTTACCATGTGCCGATTCTTTCCCTTTTCACTTTTTCTCCATTCTTCTAGTTGTTTTCCTGAACAAGAATGCCCTAAATCCGATTTTGTGTCTTTGATTTGAAATACCAGCAACGTTTTCATTTTTTGGAATTTTGCAGCAGTCGTTCTGGCATTGGCAATGCTCAAAAATTCGTAAATTACTGTGTGCATGTGTAATTACTTGGCTTCTGCTTACATTTTGATAAATACGAGGACTGATATCACTGTGTGTGCATCCTCGATTGGCATCTGTTCTAATTTTGGGAATGGAAATGGAGTCTGGACTTGCTTAATAAACCTAGTGTGTGAAGGCACCTCACAGACCAATCTAGAGGGCTTATTTTCTTCTTTGCATACACTGAATAGCACTAGAAGGGAATTCATGTCCTGAGGGACTGTGTAGCAGAGAAGGGGATGCTTCCTTATGTTGGGTGTGTAAATGTTTAGAAGTCAGGATAGATCCGGTGCAGGCATTCATAGCTCTGTATTGAGCTCACTAGCTTAGAAATCATCCTTTCTACCTCCTTGGAAGCTTGCTAAACCCAATTGGAAGGATGGCTTGGCTGGTATACTGATAAACCCAACTGGAAGGATGGCCTGGCTAGTATCCAGATAAACCCATATGTTGGCTTGGCCGTGTCTCATGTGAATTTGGCTAAGTGTAAACCACTGCATGTGTAAGTCTAATAAACCCAACTGTGTTGGCTTGACTGAATTTTGGTTGTATCCTTGGCTATGGGTGAAGTTTGCTAGTGTTACTTATTCCTTTGGGAAAATCATGCCCATCTCGAGGGTGGAAGTGCTGCTGAGATATTAAAGAGCACATTGGCCTATGGTTGGGTGGAACGTTGCAACAACATAGTTGGTTGTGGGACAAGCTTCTTTCAAAGATAAGTATTCTCTTATATTTAATTTTTGAAAACTATAATTGTTTTATGAATTACCATGAACATGATGAATGCTTGAATGAATTATTTTTATTTTGCTATATGTTAATAATCTATGCATCTGTGTATGTTTTAATTTCAATTCATTTTTATATATTATGTCCATGGGGCTTATATTTACTGGGTTGATAGATGTTAGTCGCATCCTCTCCGCTGAGTAGAGGGTTGGAGACATGACAGTGTGGTATCAGAGCTCTGGTTGTAGTATTGGGCCTCAATGGGCCATGAAGAACCAACCTCTATGTTTAGACAGAAAGAAGAGGTAGATGGGAAATTGTTTTTGAATTTTTTTTCTCTAATTATTTTTCCTTAGCGGCTGAGAAAGCCAAATGTGAGCCACTGTAGCAGCTGGGGTAGTTAAAGAGTGAGTCATTATGACAGCAAAAAAGAAAATAGTGAGATGTTGTAGCGGCTGGGTCACCCGAAAGGAGCCGATGAATTTCGGGTGAGTCGAGCCGACGAGAGTTGGGTGAGACAAGTCAAAAAAAAAATTCTGGAAATTTTTCTAATTATGAAATTATCCTACTGGCCCAGTTAGCTGAAGTCTAGCTGATACAGTGGCTAAGATGTTTGAAGACGAGTCGATACGTCGGCTGGGTTAGATGAAGGCAAGATGACACATGTTGGATAAGGAGAGACAATGTACGGTGGGTGGAATCCAAAACCCAAGTCGGAATTGCGGGTGGAAGTCGGGGCTCGAGCTGCAATAGTGGGTGGAAGACAAGTTTTTCGTTGCCGAAGACGAAGGAAAAATTTGTGTAAGTGTTGGCTTCACGATGGTAGGAAAAATAAGATTTAAGCCACAACAAGGATAGGCAAAATAAGATCGAGGCCACATTTGAGGGTCAGAGTTGGGGAAAGAGCTACCATGGGAGAAGGAAGTAGAGGAAAGAGCCGCTACAGTGGATGGAAGATGGGGAAGGAGTCGCAACAGTGGATGAAACTTGGAAAGTCTTCCGATGCGGTGGCGGGAAAAAAAGGAAGATGGAGCTAATGAAGCAGCATAGGGAAAAAGAAGATGAATTCAATGAAGTGGCAGATGAAAAATGAAGATCAAGCCGCAATGGCGGAAGGGCCATGGTGGAAGAAAGTATGAAAAATTGTCGAAATAGAGAAATTCAGCAGGTATTTTTAGCAGGTTTTCAGTGAGATCTGCAGGTTCAACAAAATGGAAAAATTGCAGCGTGGTCAAAAAGGGGTAAATCCCCCTTGACCCCCATTGTCCCCTTCAGACAATCATCTTTGTGAAAAGAAAATTCTATGTTTTGACAAGTTGTCAATATATGATATTTTTTCCAAATGAAGGTAAGTAGTTATGAATTTTTGAGAATGCTATAAATTTATAATTTAACAAATGTATTATTAGCACATTTTGCAGAATCATAGTCACCTTCAAAAGCAGGATTCCAGATAGTGCAATTGGGTAAAGTGAGTTGTGGTTCAGCAATGAGAATTGTCAACATGCACGATGATGCAAAGAACCCCAATATGTATGAGGAAGATGCTATGGGGGAAAATGTCCAAGTTGGAAATGCTGAGACATAATCTAATGGGAGAAGATTGCAAGATACTCCCCCATATTTTGCAGCCACCATGAGAATCCTAATGGCGGAGATGTAGATTTACAAGGAAAATAATGAAATATTGGTTAAGGACCAAGAGGAGCAGAATTAGATGAATGCAACCATGCTACAAATTTTGACAGATATTCAGAGAAAGATTAACTATGAGGACTAGACAGAAAATCTAGAAGGGAGTAAGAACACTGCTAGAATAAGAAAGAGATCACCTAGTGAGTCATCTGACTCTGAAGGGTCCACTGGAGACTCAAATTCTTATTCTCATGAGAATCAGAGAAGGAGGCGCTACTAGAACCACTCACAAGATGAATTCAGGAAGGCAAAGCTGCCTACCTTCAATGGTGAGGTAAGACTAGTTAAGAAGATGAATCTTGGCTTATGGGAATGAGGAAATATTCCCAAGTCCAAGACTATTATGGAAATATGAAAGATAGAGTATCCATTTTCAATTTGACCGGAAGAGCATCCATATGGTGGGAGCATTTCAGGCAAGTAAAGAAGATCAATGAAAGGAAGATTGTGTGGAAGCATTTTTGGAAGTATTTCAAGGAGAAGTAGCTCTCTGATAGGTACTATGATGAAAAGATCAAAGAGTTATGTAACGTCCTTGACCCTCAGACTGATGAAGAGGACGCTACCGATGCTGCTATCAACCTAGGAAATCTAGACCTATGAACATGTTAATTTAAAAATGCATTGAATAATGAAGCATACACAGATACAAATGCCTAATCATCAATAAGTAAATAGTGGAGGCAATCACATACATTCAACACATTTCAACATTGTTCATATTGTCATTCGTAAAACAATTATAGTTGCAGGAGTTAGAAAGCACAAGATTACTTATCTTGAATTGAAGCTTGATGCCTCCCACAACCAGCTATGTCATTGCGTTGTTCCACCCAACCATATGCCAGCATGCTCATCAATCTCTCAACAATGTTGCCACCCCTGAGCCTGGCATGATTCCATAAGGAACAAGGGAACAACAGGCTTACATGCAACAAAACCACACACCCACAGTCAAGCCAACACACAGTTGGGTTTCACAAACTACATGAGGGAAACAAACCAATAACGTGGAGGTTCCTTGGACTTACTCAGCCAAGCCAACCAATCACATCCCAACTCAGTCACCCATCTAATAGCTAGGTTCCCTGGACTTACTCAACCAAGTAAACCAATTAACATATGGGTTTCTTGGACTTACTCATCCAAGCCAACACAGGGATGCACATGCAGGGAATGAAAGGAAATGTTTTTCAACCAAAATAATTCGGTGAAAGGGAAAACAACCCTTTGAAGGAAAAAACAGTTTCACAAATCACCCACGGGCATTTCATGGGCAAAAACGACCACCATAAATCCCCAAATCACGGATCTGAACTCAAAAAACGTTTATGGGAAACATGGGGGTAAAAACGACCTCCCCAAACTTCCAAATCGGGAAGACTTGGCTCCGTAACCACTGAACAACCCAAATGGATGAATTTTGGGCATGGGAAAATAAGGAAAACCACAAAATTATGGAGGAAAAACACCTAGCAAACTCAGCCGTGTGAGCAGAGGAAAAAATGTCCCCTTAAACCCCCAAAATCGTGGGTCTCTTCTCCCATCCATTGAACACAACAAAATCAGGTTTCCCAGCCATGGCAACGAGATTTAATTGCATAAAATTGTGAGGGAAGGAGTTCAGCAAGCTTCACCTATGTGAGAGTGCCCAACCCTCATGGGAATGGTGAAAAATGAAAGGGTGTGGGTGAGTAATAGCTTGGGCATGCTTTTTCCAAGCATTTACTTGGCCAACAAGTCAAATACACACTTTTCCAAAATGGGTGGCTCCCAAAATTCGAATTTGACTCCCATACTCTTCCCATCCCCATGCATTAATTTATCAACCACTGAGGCCTAAATGATTGGGTACAAAAGAAAAAAAGGGTAGTTGACAGCTTTATGGGTTTTCCCCTTGACATTTGGCTTTTCTCCATTGGCCCAAAGGTTTAAATGGTTTCCCCCCCTTATCCTTGTGAGATCATGCTCCTTCTCTTCAATGATCGCATTGACATAGCCGGCTGTGGTATATTGTATTAATTGCATAGTTACATGGTGTAAAATTATAATGTGCCTAGCTAGCACAAAACACCATCAGAATCTAATTTACTTGCCAAAATACAACATGCTAAATTGATGGTGGGGATTTTTCCTTGAGCTCCACACCATGATTAAATACAATATTTTCATCATATACTTTAAATGCAAACAGGTTCAAAATCGAGGTGTTACAAGTTCCATGAGCTGAGATTGGGACACCAGACTATGGAAGAGTATGCCAACAAGTTCTTAGAACTACTGAGGTATGTCAGCTATATTAAATATGAGAAGGTAAAAATCCAGTGCTTTCTGAGTGGACTGCCTCAGTCCTACAAAGACAGAATTGAGTTCTATGAACTGAGAACTCTGGAAGAGGCGATAAGAAAAGCTGAGTATTGCTATGAGAAAAGCAAGAGAAAACCTGACTATCAGAAGACATGGAAGAACAAAATGAATGAGAAGTTGGATCAAAGGAAGAAAGGGTTCAAACCTTCTAACTTCAAGAATTAGTAGAAGTAGCCACCCCAAGTTTAGAAGCAACCAACTAGAGTGGTGGGAGAAGATCCAAGAGATCTATAGCAGAACAGAGGACCACTCCAATGTTGGAAATGTGGAGAACCCCACATGCGTAAGTATTGTCCACTTGAGAATGAGAATGAAAGGGAAGCATACAATATTCAAGAGCTAGAAACAACAGGACAAGTAGCAAGGGTCGTACCTAGAATTTATGTAGCACTGGAATGCCACCAGGAAGATCACCAGGTAATATTGTTGAGAAATCTATTTCTATTTTGATTGACCCTAGTTCTACTCATAGTTATATTGCTCCTAGAATAGTGCAGGTTTGTGCTCTTAGGAAAGTAAAGCATAGCAAGTCTTGGTCATTTCAGTTAACCACTAGAACTAAGAGAAAAGTTAATGAAGTGGTGGAGAAATGTCCATTGGTGATGAATGGATTGATCACTTGTGTAGATATGAATGTTCTACGACTTGGTTCCTATGATGTTCTCATTGGAATGGATTGGTTAGAACCTCATAGAGTGAAGCTTAACTGTTATAACAATACTTTTGAATGCATGGATGAAGAAGGGAACCCAGTAGTTGTAAGTGGCATTCCAAAGGTAATCTTGGTAAGGAATATTTCAACAATGTAGTTAAAGAAGTTTTGTAGAAAAGGTTGTTAGTTGTATGCAGCCCATATTGACGAGGCAACAGAGAATGAAACTCCTAGGTTGGAGTACTTTCATGTGTTGCAAGAATTCAGGGATGTTTTTCTTGATGAGGTTCCAGGACTTCCTCCAAAGAGGTACTTAGATTTCACAATTGAACTTGTTCCAGGAGTAGCACCAGTGTCCAATACACCCTATAGAATGAGTACACCAGAAATGCTAGAGCTAAAGATGCAACTACAAGAGTTGTTGGAGAAGAAGTATATCAGGATGAGTGTGTCTCGGGGAGCACCAGTTTTGTTTGTGGAGAAGAAATATGGTACACTCATATTGTGTATTGATTACATACAACTAAACAAATTCATGGTGAAGAACAAATATCCCTTGCCAAGAATTGATGACTTCTTTGATCAAATGAAAGGAGTGAAGGTGTTTTCCAAGATTGACTTGAGGTTTGGGTACCATCATGGGAGAATCAAGGATGAAGACATTCATAAAACAACCTTCAGGACAAGATATGGACATTATGAGTTTGTAGTGGTACCATTTGGTCTCACAAATACACCAGCAACATTTATGTGCCTTATGAATAGTGTCTTCAGCAAGTATTTGGACAAATTTGTTCTTTTTTTCCTTGATGACATTCTTGTTTATCCTAAGAATGAAGAAGAGCATGAAGAACATTTGAGACTAACATTGCAATTGCTCAAAGAACATTAGCTATATGCAAAGATGAGCAAGTGTGAGTTCTATAGGGATAGAATTCAGTAATTGGGTCACATTATTTTAGAGGGTATATCTGTAGATCCTGAAAAGATTGAAGCTATTAAGAATTGGCCTACTCCAAAGAATGTGACAGAGGTAAGATATTTTATGGGGCTTGCAAGATATTACAGGAGATTCATTGAAGGATTCTCCAAGGTTTCACATGCTATCACTTCTTTGAAAAGGAAGGGGATAAAGTTCAAATGGACCTCGAAGTGTCAAGAAAGTTTCCAGTGGTTGAAGTATCTTCTCACAAGTGCACCAGTCTTAAAAGTTGCAGACCCAGAGAAATATTTTGTGGTATGTACGGATGCATGTGGTCAAGGACTTAGAGTTATTATGAAATACATCCATGTGATATGCTATGAGTCAAGAAAATTAAAGGAGCATGAAAGAATTATGCCACTCATCATCTAGAACTTGCAGACATAGTACATGCTCTCAATATGTGGGACAATACTTGATGGGTAGAAGATTTGAGCTAAGGACAGACCATCATGGTCTGAAGAATTTGTTTGATCATCCTACTCTCAATGCTAGGAAAGCGAGATGGTTGGAGTTTTTATGTGAGTTTGATTTTGAAATCAGGCACGTAAAAGGAAAAGAAAATAAGGTAGCTGATGCACTCAGTAGGAAGGTGCAAGAAATGCATGTGGAATCCATTAGTATTTTCCAATCAGATTTGAGGCAGCAGATTGCTAATCATGTTGCTGAAGATGAATTGTATGCACAGGTCAAGGAAAAGTTGCAGTAGCGAATCCTTGGAAAGAAGTATGAGGGATATAAATTGGAAGAATATGGACTTCTTAATTATAAGAACATAATTTATATTCCAAATGTATCAAATTTGAGGCAGGTTGTTATGGATGATATCCATCAAGCTCCATATTCTGGTCACCCAGGATATCAGAAGACGATTGCTACAGCTAGGAAGCAATACTTTTGGCCAGGAATGAAAAAGGACATGGCTGAATATATTTCAAGGTGCATGAAGTGTCAGCAAGTGAAGGTTGAACATCAACATCCAGCAGGTTTGTTGTAGCCTTTGCCAGTTCCAGAATGAAAATGGGAATTTAATTCCAAAGATTTTATTACAGGATTGCCAATGACTTGGAGACAACATGATTCCATTAGGGTTTTGGTAGACACGTTGACAAAGGAAACACATTTTATACTGGTTAAGTCTACGCATAAGACTGATGACATTACAAAGATATTCATGAAGGATATTTTCAAATTGCATGGATTGCCTAAGGCAATAGTCTTTGATAGGGATGTCAAGTTCACTTCCAATTTTTGGAAGGGGATGTTTGTAGATTTGGGTACAAAGTTGAATTTCAGCATTTCCCACCATCCTCAGACTAATGGATAGACCGAGAGAGTTAACCAAGTGCTAGAAGACATGCTTCTCATGTATGTGATGGACAAACCATCCAAGTGGGAAGACTATTTACACCTGGTAGAGTTTGCTTATAACAATGGACAACAAGCATCCTTGGGGATGAGTCCATATGAAGTTTTGTATGGAAGAAGGTGTAGGAAACCAGTGACTTGGGATAATCCAATGAACAGGGCTATGCTTGGTCCAGAATTGCTCAAGGAGATGGAGCAAAAATTTGTAGAGATCATGTAGAATTTGAAGGTAGCCTAGGACAGACAAAAAATTTATGCAGACAATCATAGGGTGAACAGAGAGTTCAGTTTTGGGTATCATGTTTACCTTAGAGTGAAGCCAAAGAAGAGTTTCTTGAAGATTAGAAGTTGTGCCAAGTTGTCACCTAGATATTGTGGGTCATTTGAAGTGCTTGAAAGAATAGGGCCAATTACATATAGAATTGCATTTAATGCTAGCACTAGAGCTCATAATGTTCTTCATGTTTCTTTACTTAAGAAATATGTACATGATCCAAACCATGTAATAAATTGGGATGTGATACAAGTGGAACCAGAGGGAGAGTTCCAAATCAATCCTATGCGCATCCTCATCAGGAAGGTCACAATGCTTCATAATCGAGCAATAGGACAGGTGAAGGTGAAATGGGAGCACTACGGTCCTAAAAAAGCTACGTGGGAGCTGGAGGATGCCATAAGACTGGCACATCCAATTTTGCTTGAATCTGCGGATTGTTGAGGGCAGTACCAGGAAGCATTTTTGTTCAATATTGTAAAGAATTGAGGACAGTGTTGTTGAAGGGGGAGGGGAATGTAACACCCTATTTTTCACCCCGGTTGCATTTAAATAAATGATGTAAATAATCATGGTGTGGAGCTAGGAAAAATCCCCAACATTGATTTAGTTTTTATGTTTCGTAAATTAAGGTTAAGCAAATGGTATTTTATGCTAGCTAAACATTAAAAAAGCTGGACATTATGTTAAATTTGCAATTTTTAATTAAAAACCTACATCCAGCTATGTCAATGCAACCAAATGAGATGGGGGCATGATTTTTCCTACGGATAAGGGAGTGGGAGATTGCAATAGTGGGGAGAAATTTGAAATGGGAAAACACCATTTCTGGAAAAATGTTTTTTTAATTTTCTTGAAGAAAACGTCCACTTTTCCCTCATGTGGAAACGTTTCACCTTCCCTCGCGATTTGGAATGGAAAAACGTTTTTGGAAACCTAATTGGGCATTCACGCGGGAGCCAACAAGAAAAAATGATTTTGAGTCTGAACCCTTCATGATTTTTCTCCTGTTCGGCGATGTGGACCCTTCACATTTTTGTTTTCCTATGTGGAGCAGTTTCCTTTTCATGATTTTGTTTATCATGTGCTGACTCTTTCCCTTTTCATGTTTTCTCCAATCTGCTAGTCATTTTCTTGAACAGGAATTCCCTGAATCCAATTTTGTGTCTTTTACTTGAAATACCAACAATTTTTTTGTTTTTTGGTATTTTGCAGCAGTCGGTCTGGCACCAGCAATGCTCAAAAGTTCATAAATTACTGTGTGCATGTGTAATTACTTGGCTTCTGCTTACATTTTGATAAATCCTAGGACCGATATCACTGTGTGTGCATCCTCTATTGGAATTTGAACTAATTTGGGGAATGGAAATGGATTTTGAACTTGCTTGCTAAACCTAGCTTGTGAAGGAACCTCATAGACCGATCTAGAGGGCTGATTTTCTTCTTTTCATACACTGAATAGCACTGGAAGGGAATGCATGGCCTGAGGGACTGTGTAGCAGAGAAGGGGATGCTTTCTTGTGTTTGGTGTGTAAATGTTTAGAAGTTAGTATAGATCCGGTGTGGGCATTCACAACTCTATATTGAGCTCACTAGACTAGCAGTCAACCTTTCTACGTCCTTAGAAGCCTGATAAACCCAACTGGAATGATGGCTTGGCTTGCAGCCTAACAAACCCATCTATTGGCTTGGTTCTGTCTCATGTGAATTTGGCTAAGTGTAAACAACTACCTGTGTAAGTCTGATAAACCCAACTATGTTGGATTGACTGTATTTTGGTCGTATGCTTGGCTATGGGTGAAGTCTTCTAGTGTTCCTTATTCCTTGGGGAAAATCATGCCCAGATCGAGGATGGAAGTGTTGCTAAGAGATTAAAGAGTTCAGTGGCCTATGGTTGGGTGGAACATTGTAGCGACATAACTGGTTACGAGACAAGCTTCTTTCAAATATAAGTGTTCTCTTATATTTTATTTTCTGCAACCGTAATTGTTTTATGAATTACTATGAACATGATGAATGCTTGAATGAATCATTTTGTTTCTGCTATATGTTCATAATTTATGCATCAGTGTATGTTTTAATTTCAATGCATTTTTATATATTATGTTCATGGGGCTTAGATTTCTCAGGTTGATAGATGTTAGTCACGTCCTCTCCGCCGAGTAGAGGGTTGGGGACATGACAAGGAACATTGATGATAATGATATAGAATTTCCTCGCAAGGAGGAGTGATGAAGATATGGACCCTCCTCAGAAAGGTGGAATAGGTCAAAGATATGAACCCTCCTCATAAAAAGGGGGAGTAGGTTTCTTATATCGATCCTCCCTAAAAAGGGGGAGTGATGATGAAACTGTCATTGATGACGAGATGGTAGTGATGCTCCAGTACAAAAGAGGGCAAGTGCACCTGCAGATGTTGGTGAGGTATGACATTCACTTGTGGATGATAGTATCCTCTTTTGAGGATGTACTTGTGGATCATAACACTTTGTTGTTAAGAGTGGTCCTAGCTATTACTGGATAAGGATGGTCCTATAGACAATACTCTCACATGGACAGTGTACCTAAATTCATTTGTAGATGTCGTAGAATAACACTCACTTGGGAGTGGTCCTAAATTTAAAGATGAGGATTCTCTATGATGAGTCCTTATGGATGACAGGTCCTGCATTCAGTTGTAGATGAGATATGCAGTTGCAGAGGATACTTTCTCATGGAGAGTGTCCCTACATTCATATGTAGATGTCGTACTATAACACTCGCTTGGAGTGGTCCTAGCCTTAACAAGTTGAGGATTGTCTACATTGAGTCTTGATTTCAGTTGCAAATGATAGGTCCTGCATTCATCTCTGGGAAATATCTACATTCAGTTGTAGATGATATGGCCATGCATTCATTTGTAGACGATCCAGCTAGTCGATACTATGGACCCTCCTCATTAAGGGGGAGTAGGTTGTTGAGGATTGCATCATCCTTTGAATTATTTCCTAAAGTGATAGGGATTGATCGTCCTACAAAGAGATCATGTGTAATGCAGGTAGTGTTGCAGCAAAGGATCAAGAAGATTGAAGTGCTGTGACAAAGGATAAAAAAGATCAAAGTGCTACTGCAAAGGATCAATAAGATCAAAGTGCTACTACAATGGATCAAGAATATCAAAGTGATGCTACAAATGATCAAGAAGATCGAAGTGATGCTACAAAGGATCGAGAAGATAGAAGTGCTGCTGCAAAGGATCATGAAGATCGAAGTGTTGCTGCAAAGGATCAAGAAGATCGAAGTGTTGCTACAAAGGATCAAGAAGATTGAAGTGTTGTTGCAAAGGATCAAGAAGATCAAAGTGATTCTACAAGGGATCAAAGGATCAAGTGATCAAGTGCTGTAGAAGATGAAGACTCAGTGTTTTTGTAGAAGATGATGTTCCAGTACTAAAGATATTTAAGATATTCCAGTAACTGTTCTAGTTGCTAATGTTTGTTGAAAACTTCATATGATGTATAGATGTATTACCTTGATATTTATAATATGATTTCTCTCTTGTTACTCCTATAGTCGATGATGTTTTCGTTAGTAGAATACCCTTCTCATTAAGGGGGAGTGTTGAAATATTATGACTTTGAAGAATATTGTAAATGTATTTTACTAATGTACACCAAGGGATATTTCTTATTCCTCTGTTGGCATGTTCCTATTATATTTGGTCATCATAGAGTCATGAGGTATAGCTTCCATTATAAGTCAGGTCAATAGTACCCTAATGAATATAATATAGTATTGTTTTGATATTTCCTAGGTGATGTCGGCCTAGTCAGTTTAGTGGGGTTGACCTGTTAGGTTAAATTTCAAGTGACAAAAAGAGAGTAAATAGAGGAGTTGTGTTCCTCATTTGAACACAGACTCACACTTTTGTATTGCGCATAGGGTAGAGAGAGAGAGAGAGAGAGAGAGAGAGAGAGATCAACAAGGAGGAACACATCTTATACACAGAAAGTTTTGCTAGGTTTTCTTCCCCTTAAGGGTTTCCCAGGATAAATCTTGTGTTTATCTTGTGATTTTGTTTCTTTTAGTGATTCTACATATGATACTTTTGTGAATTTGGATTAAACACTAATGATATCTAGCTAAGCATATGAAATATTAACAGTTTCTGATCTCTTTCTTTGAATTATTTCTATTTTAGTTGAATAAATGAAAAGAAATTGCATCTAATAATTTTCGAGCTTACTTTGTTCCTTCTTGTTCTCACCAAACTATGAGATGGTGATGTAGGGGAAACTAGGCCCATAAGAAATAATCAATTTTAATCGATAGAAGATGCTCAGATGATAGTCGATGACCTCTAGAGAAAAGGGAGAAGTAATATATAAGAGGATAAGTGATTCATGAGGATTCTAACTAGCAATAATCGATGGTCGATGACAAGGTGTTGGTAAGGGTTGACGATAAATATCATCCAGGAGAGAGAGTGAAGTTGAAAATAATACCAACATCGATGAACTACCAACCGACCAGGAAAATCACGATCCGAGGAGCTCATAGTTATTGTAGTTGGGGTAGTTGGAGAATGGTTTTAATAGTTGTTGCCGGACATCTAGGTGGTGAACTATGTTGCAACAAACTAGAGGATGTATTCAATTCATTCATGGTGGTTCCTAGAAGTATGTGAGCTTCTAGAAGGAGATCCAGGTACTATGCATTGAGACACAACTATAAAAACTAGTGGATATCCAATGTAAGGGTTGTTGTGGTAGTGTTTATGGTTGGTGTTGTTGCTATTGTTGGACTAGGTAAAGCTTACCAAGAATATTACAGTGCCAACGAAGGAAGTTCCATTCTAGGGTAGGACCTATGGCTCAAACATTGTGTGTTGAGGATGTAGAATTCCATCTCACCGTTGTAATATTTGGTTGATGTTTGTTATGACTATTTAAGCCTGAGAATATCATGCACATGAATTTGAGGTATTATTTTATTCTACATCATTGGAAAGAGAGATCTAGAACAGTGCAGGTGACAGACCAACCACAGGTACAAGGGGAAAAATATATTATATGGGATGCCATCATAGGAGAAGAAAACAAATTCATTCCATAAATGGACTATATTTTAGATAAGGAATTGGTGATCCATTCATCTAGACAAGCTCTAATAGTAGCAGGAGAAAAGTTGAATAAGAAACCAGTTGACTGCGCCAAAAATGTTATCAATTTTTTGAATAGTTTGTCAGAGGAGGATTTAAATAAAACAAATGTCAAGGATAGAATCTAAATCATGATTTAGGCTAGGAAGGTTATAACCAAGTATCACCACTTAGACACAGTCCAGGAAAAGGTTCATATTTTGGACCACCAAGTGAAGTTGTTTATTGATATGTTTGACCCACTGTTTAAGAAACAGATCCCTTTATTTTGGAAAGAAAAGGGTGCAATGTTAACTCAAAGTGAATAGCATGAAAAATAAGTTACATGTAGACTAGACCACGTAAATTTTGCAGATATGAATCAGTCACTGTCTAGAAGGGTAATTGTAGATAAATTGGTTGACGAATTTTAGATATTGTTCACCTTCAAAGAAGCATGTGTGCATTTGAAAATCTATTCCTACAAGGACCACATATAGTTACGCAAGCTGGAAAAGGAAATTTCCACACTGGAACTACCATCTCCAGATTAGTGGAAGACAATCAAGACATTTGAAAGGACCAAATACACACTCCATGCCCAAATGTGAGGATATACAGGTTGATATGAGTCAACAAAAATCGTTGAAAGGGTCTTGAGCCATCATTTTCATGTTAAGCGAGCTTGATCCTAGCCATTCCATTACCATTTTTACCAAGCATGTTCGATATTCCATATTCCTTGTTTTATGTATAAATCATGGCGAATGCCCCACCTCATAGATGTCAGAATATACGATGAGGATTCGGGATTGATTCCCTATTTTGTAACCTAATTAGGCTCTGTTTCGAGGTGGTCTTGAGGTCCATAACACTATAAATGTAACATATTCAGAAGAAGTAAGGGGTTTATTAGACTTTCATTTTTTGAAGCCTCTAGGCTCGGATTGTAGCTCTGTAAACTTTCTTGGAAGCGATAATGAAAAATGTTTCTCCGATTTTATGAGATTCATCACAGTGTTCATATTCAGTTTGTATTTCCTATTTATATCATTTTCATATGTGTCACTCCCTGCTAATGCTTTCTAGTTGTGTGTGAGGAATTCATTTCATTAAGTGTTCCTTCCATCAAATATAGCATTTATAATGTGTTTGTAATGATTATTGTGGAATTCATCATTGTTAGATGCTCCATTTCTGTCATTTCCCTTATTTGTTGTTTCTACTAAAGGTTTTTTCAAGGGATTCATCCATAGATAGGTGCCCCTTGCTGCACTGGACTATTTCTCTTTTCTCCTACCACCACTTGAATATATTTTGCTGAATATTACACTTACTTTGCCTCAGATTACAAAAGGGAAATTAATTGTTGATTATTTGTTGTAATATACTTGAATGATTCAAGTTGTTACTCCATGTCCCAATGGTATTTGATATATGTATGTATTTCAATCTTTAAATTTACAAACAAATATATTCCCATCATAAATATATCCTTATGAATACTTGTTTAAATCCAAATGTGTATGTGAATGTTTCTATGACAACGAGAGAGTCCTCTCTGAATGTATTAGCTAGAATACAGTATAAACATTGGTTTGAAATGGTTACCCTTGTGACTTCCTACCACAACCATAGGAAAATCACAGGGTGATAACATCTTGGCACCGTTGTTGGGAAACTAATTTCTATTATCTCCTTGGGGAAATGACATTGATGCAGTTCTATGACCTGGTTGAGAATCCAGTCCTAGACACCTATTGGTTTTATATTCTCTAGAGAATCCACTCAAAGCCTTTGAAAGGTGGCTCCATTGGGAATACCGATCACCCAGAAGCTGCAAATATTTTTAGAGTTTCTATGGCCATTCTACTGGGAAAATGAACCCACTACAAAGACATGGAAAGGCATGGTGAAAAATGAGGTACTCTACGGTAAATATTCTCTAAGATATATTGTCTAAGATATATTGTCTCTTCTAGTAAATTTATTCGTATCCTTTCCTAGGCTGGCCAAAACAATTTCCATTATTTATGGCACTCAGAACAAGGCCAAGGGTTCACCTTTGTATATCCTTCTTTAAGAACTAAAAATATCCCTTCGTCTTGTACATATGAATTTGAAAAAGATCCTTCATTTGAGCCACACAAATAAGTTGATCATCCCTATAAAAAGAATGATGCTACGGCTGACACTACATCCTTTTCTGAGCCTCCAGTTAAGTATCTCCAACCTTCATCTGATCAAGAATTCCCCCCACTCCCTTCTGAATCGGCCTCATTAAATCCTACTACTATAGGATAGTCTGATGCCATAGCCTTATCTCCCACCACTTTAGAGCTTAAGCAAATTCCATCATTCAGTTTTATAGTCCTTCATAGCTCTACAGTTCCTCACAACAAATTGACTCTATCTACCACACCAGCTCCAGTTTCTCTTGGGAACTCTGCTATAACCCCAACAAATGCTAAAAAAATTTCCCCTATACTTCTCCCTATTGGTATTCATGACCTTCCCCAGGGGTATGCCCAAAAAATCAAATGATTTACTAGGGAAAGAGGGTATTCAGTTGAATATCATTTGGGGTGGTTTGCAGACTGGACAAATATGGAAGAAATAAACCATGAGGATGTTACATTCATACTGTTTTCCAAAAACCTTACTGGAGAGGCAAGGAAATGGTTCACGAGTCTTCCAGACAACTCCATTATGAGCTGTCAATCTTTTGAGGATTCTTTCACCAAAAAGTGGGTAGAAAATAAAGAACCTAGGAAGTGTTTGTCCAAATTCCATTGCATGAAGAAGAGGGAGAACAAATCAGTCTAGGAGTTCTCTGATAGGTTTATGGAATCATATAATGCAATCCATGTCCACTTCAAGCCTCCCCCTCGGGTGCCCAACTCCAATATGCTGAAGCTTTCGATAGTGAATTTACCTTGTGGCTAAGTGAAATAAAATATGCCACCCTAGCTGATGTGATGAATGATTCCCTAGGGGTAGACATAAACCTAACTACTGCCAGAGAGGAAAGGAGAGAGAAGGGAGAAAGAGGGAAGGATAAAGATCTCATTCAGCCTTTTTCCTCTATTTCACAAGAGTTCGGGATGGGAATGATGATGGAATCCATGGAAGGGTTGATGGAGAGACTCACTATGGACCACAACCCACCTCCCATAAAAGATCAAATGCAACAGAACATGAATTAGGGCTTTAGAGGACCCCTCCCTTCTCCAAGGAATCAAGTAATGATGATGGAATCCATGGAAGGGTTGATGGAGAAAATCACTATGGACAACAACCCACCTCCCATAAAAGATAAAATGCAACAGAACATGAATTAGGGCTTTAGAGGGCCCCTCCCTTCTCCAAGGAATCAAGTAATCCCTGAAACTCCTTTGCATTTTAAGTTAAAAGAGTAATCAGAACTAGAGTTAATGGTGGAAGAAGGACCTGTGGGTTCTTTTAAAACTAAAATTTCACCTAAATATTTACATGAACATACAAATCCTTCCCTGATTGTGGAAGATGAAAAGGATTCACAACTAAAGTCTGCTTCACATTCCAATACTTCTTTGTATGAAGATTACAATCAGCAGGAGGAAGGTAGATGTTTTTCATTGCACTTTTCTTGATTTAATTTTCTGAAACAAAGATTAAGGGTTTCTAATCAAACACATAAAATTGAGGTTAGAAATAATGGAATGGAATTTTTGGGAATGTATAATGAGAAGGGTGAACCGGTAGAATCCATTGTGCATTCCAATATTTTTCTATATGAGTGAGAAGATAATCATCTCAACACCACACAGGAGGAGTGTTACAATTTGTTTGATGGAGAATGCAGTCAGCCTATTAAAAATACTATATGTGGGGGTTTTGATGAAGATTTCAATCCACCCATATATGATAAATATGAGGGTAGCTACTCAGAAGACGAGGGTCCTAAATAGGATGGCTCTTCTTGTTCTTCCAATTCAGAATCTTATGTCAGGAAGAGATTATTTCACTTGATTTTATTGAAGATATTCCCTATGAAATGCATCAAAGGAACCAAGTTTTAAATTATGACATTTTGAAAGAAGTAGTTGATGTATCATTCACAATTTTTCATGAGAATTCCTTGCATGGTTACTCTAAGGAGAATTTTGATAGGGCGCTGGTGGAGATACAATTTGAGAAGCAGTATTGGAGCAAACAAATGATAGAAATATTTGAAGATTTCCCTAGATTTTATGATCCAATGCCTGAATATCTGGAGCAGCCTTGTCATGGAAGGTGCATAACATAATTTTCTAAAGGTTGTCATGAACCAGTGGCTACATATGTGGATAATATTTGCGGTGAGAATGGTGGGTTAGCTATGTGTAGTAAAGATCATATTTTCAATCATAACCTTTTACCATTCAGTTCTTCATTTCTATTTTTTATCAAGCATGAGGAGAAAACTCGCATATGGAATCATTTTATTGATTGGATTAACTAGAAGTCAGAAGTGAATTGACAGGGCATTGATTCTCAGTAAGTAGGGTAGGTAGAGATGAATAATCTCGGCATGGCGAGCATTTATTTTAAGCAATTATTTCAGTTTGTTTTCAGCATATGTTCAATTTTTGTTTTCAAAGCACAACAAGGGGTTTTCAAGAGATGATTGGGATCAACCCAATGGATCAGGAACTTGTTCTATGTGGTTATTTTCTACCTCACAGGGAGGATAGCATCCCCGATTTGGATCCGTTGTTAGCACATGTGCTAAATTTTGGATATTTATACATAGGCATATGCACTAATTCCCCTACAAAGGTATAGAGTAGTGAAAAAATCAAGGGGGGTATAGGAAAAAAAAATTCATGTTTGGTGATTTGGAAGTTGCTTAGGAAGCTTATCCTAAGCCTGAATGTCAAAATGGATTATCCCATGATGTGGTACAAACAAAACTCAAAAAAACGCTTGAGTTATAACCCTGCATTTTGGTTCATATATGAAAATTCTCTCATAGTTATCCAATGGAGAAAATGAATGGCATAGATCCATGGAAAGTAAAATCAACGATTGGTAGATATTTCACTGAGAAAAGATGTGTGGTTTTATAAGAGTCTTGACTTTGGTCGAACAAGGTTAAATGATGTGTAGGATCAACCGTCCGATGAACTAGTAATTCAGATCAACGGATGAGGATGATTTCACTGAGTAAATATGTGCAGAGAATTGAGCTATGGAGGTATGTGAAATCTATTATACATTTCATATTTTAGCGGTCAAATATTGTATGTTTTCCAAGATCAATAGCGGATGGAGATTTCATAAATCAACATGTGTGAAGGATAACTTCTTTCAAGGCTGTTAAATCTTGTAGGGTTCGCTTATTCCAACAACCACAATCCTGAGTGGGCCAGATCTATGGTGGAGATGTGTTTCACAGCTGCAATGTGCATGAGAGATAAAAACATATTGGGGTTGGAAAATATTGTAGGTCCCGCACAGTTGAATGATCTGGATGTAGATGGAGAATATATATGGACTAGAGGTATTTCATGACCCAAACATGCATGAAAGATAAGATGGTTTGAGGCTGCAAAATATTAGTAGACCTGACACTTTTGAATGGGGAGGATTTGGTGGAGAGTTGATCAATGGTCCTGGTTGATTTTGTGACAAGAATGTGCTCAAATTTTAGCACGATTAGGTTATTTAAAATATTGTATATCCAACACTTTTGGAGGGTGGCGATCATGGTGGATTTTATATCTACAGTTGAAATTCATTTCACAATGGGAACAAGAGGAAGGTTTAGCAAGATGGTGTGAAATAGGGTAAAGGCCACATCCTTGGATGGTTGATATATCTCATAGAAACGATCTGTTAGCTCTCTAGGAAACTCCTCTAGGTTGCAGCTCGAGGATGCCTAGTAACTTAAATGTTTTAATGGTTTTTTTAAATGGATCAAGTCAAATGACCTAAAGGACCTCACATACTCAAGGCATGCATAAAATTCAATCAAAAGATAAGGCTTCTAACCACCAATGTTCAAAGGGTTGATAATAAGGTGAATAAATGAATAACTTACTACCCTGGAAAATTCATATATAAAGCAATCACATATGAATGGCTAATCATAACAAGGAAAAATACTTACAATTCAACTCATCAACACATAGATAGGATGACAACTATCTGGTATTAGATAAAAATAATAAACATGAATCAGACATTCAAGCACACGTACAGAACAAAAAAGAGATGGAACCTGAACATATAATGGCAAAAGAGATTATATTAAATGATGAATAACATGAGAAGCTTGATAACAATAAGGATCTAAAAGTCTCTGAAGTTGAACTTTTGCTTCAACATAAGTCTTAAGATTTATAGCCTTTACAAAATTTATTTTAGATCCTAAAAAGTTGGATCTGATTTACTAAAAATAAATAAAATAATTGTTTTTGCAAAATTAGGTGAAAAAACCCTAATTTAAGTGCTAACCTATCTAACTCTAACACTTGTTCACTCCTTGAACTCTTTGATAAATGTAGTGATCACTGAAGTAGGGTTATGACCTGTTATATGATAGATAAGTCATGGTTTGTTAAAAGCAAGTAGGGTTTGTGACCCATTTCACCTTGATGGCACCCTCAAAAATGGAACAGACCCCTTCCACCAGTGCCTTTAATCAATTTTTAGCTTCATAATTCACCCCTGAAGTGTTTGTACCCATCAAAATTGGTTCTGTGTGGAATCATGCATTTTTGCACCCTTTTGTGCTTTCAATGGTTAAGGAAACAAAATTCTAGGCATGCAAGCTGCCGAAAGCTCTACTTTCGGTGGCTAATGAACAGTTGCTACTTTTTCCTAAGCCACATAAAGCTCTTTTTTCTGCAAAATTTAATTCTTCCTTAATCAACCTTTTACAACTTTATTCCTAACCTTCTGGTACTTCTTCAACCTGCATAATATTTGGAATATCAGCAACATCTTGGGATACCTCTGGGTACTCAAGGCTTACTGTTGCCTCTGCTAGGGTTTCCAGAGCAAGGTCTATTTTAGGGTTTGGGTCCTTCTTCTGTAACCTCAACATTTTGATCATCCTGTAGAGCCTAGGGTTATCCTTCATTAACCTCATATTTCTTCTTTTCAGCAGGACATGCATCCCTCTCATTTCTAGGAGAGAATTATGTAATTGAGTATTTCTTTTGGTTAAAATTGCATTGGTTCTTTTGATTTCCCTATATAGGACCTCCAATTCATTTATTTTCCCTAATAGTTGGTTGATTCTTTGGGACCTAGGTTTACTAGAGGAAGCGTCTGTCACTGGTCCACCCTAGTCTTCTTTTGGTGTGGGTGATGGAAACTCCTCAAGCCTTTCTTGAGACTGTTCTGTTGGGTTATCCTCCTGTTCCTCTTGATCCTCAAAGTATGAGTAGGGCAAGTTAAGTATGTTTCTATCTGGAGCTAAAAATTCCTCTACCTTCCCACTGAAATCCATATTTCTCTTGGCTTTGTTGGTCTTAGTAGTTGGAAAGGGTTGATCCACTATCACTGGTGAGATGGCCCTCCTCTTCCTCTTGCCACTACTAGGAGTGGTGGAATTATTTGAAGGGGACTTTCCTTTATCTTTTGGCTGTAAGCCTGTTTCAAACTCATTCCAAAATAAGAAGTATGTCCATGCAATGTTTCTTCTTTAGAATAGTTCTTGGACAATGAGATTTATCAACCCATGGTGGGATAGCCTTCCTACAATTTTGGTGGGCTGGGCCTTAACCTAGTGGGCCATATTAGACAGGCTCTTGTGGAGGTAGAAAGGCAGGTTTAAAGGATTTCTTCCTGTAAAATGGTTCATTAATTTAAAGTGGTATATCATCACCATGTTATACCTACCTTCATAGGTTATATAAACTAGGATTGCTTTCAACAACTGCTGCCACTTCTCCTCAAGCCAGGTTGATGGGATGTTTTTCTTCCATACTACATTCTTATGTTTAGGATTTAAGTAATACCTGAATTCCACATCCTTTGTAATGGTGGGTTTGAACCATTTCTCCCCAGTCCTTGTGAGTTCTGCTACTTCTGCTATTAGGGCCTCATCAACCTAGAACTCTTCTCTGCATATCAATGCCTTAGAGCCATCAAAAGAAAGAGCAAAGGCTTCTGCCACTTTTTGGTGGGAACCTTGGATTTTCACACAGAACCTGTAACAACCTGCATCTTTGAATAATTGGCACACTTCTGGATGTGACTCAAGATATCTAATGTAACCTAATTCCTATTTGAGGGTAGGTCCTCCTCCTTTCTTCATTTCTGGACTGCTCTTCTTGTACCTAGAAAATCAAAATTCAAACCTTGGAGAAGGATATGACCGTGTTGGTTTCAAGGAAATATTATATCAGTGAGGACACATGAAGGATAATGGGGAATAGACTGAGGAGAGAGAAATGATTTTGAGGGTTTGAGAAGTGATTGGTACTTGAGCATTGTAACCATAAACTCTGGTGGAAACCTCAAGATGGATAGTTCAGTAATCATCTTAAGTGGAACTTGATGTCTAGTGGTGGTTATATCATAGTAATGGGATAGATGGAGGTCCAAAAGGGTTTTCAGGTCTTTAAACAGTCATTTCAGTTTCATAATGACCACTTCTCTACCAACTCATGATTTCTTATGTAGTTTCAGTCTTTTCAGTGGCTAAGAGCTTGTCAGAGGCGCTCTTCATGCTAATGGAGGTTGATATTGATGGAGGCACTAACTGTTTCCCTTTTTGGAGCTTTCGGTGGTTTAGGTAGTCTTTTATTCAGTTTTTTAACTGTCAAAAGCTAGGCTTTTTGGTGGCTAATGAGATGTTGAAAAGTTCTCCTAAGCCACTAAAAGCTCCTTTTCCAAAATTTTATTAAAAACAGATTCAATAGGCTTTCAGTGGTTAATTTAGTCCTGAGTTCAAATTGTTAGCTTCCAAAATCTGGGTTTTTCGAAGGATAATGAACTATTGAAAAGTTCGGCTAAGCCACCGAAAGCTAAAATTTTAAATTTTTTGAAAAAACAGAACACAAGTCATTCCAATTTTGTTAATCACCTAGACATATTTCATAATATGCCCTGAAATCTTCATCACTATGAAAAAATAAATTGTTTGAGTTTGAACTATTGAAAACTAATTTAATTAGGAGATAACATTTGGCTCCTACTTGGGGATGGGAGCCTCCCTGTGAGGTCCCAAGAATCCCAGACCAAATGCCTTCCCTAAAAATTAAGAATTAAACCTATCTTCTACTGTTCCATTGGGAGTGGAGTTTATTTTGAAAAAAAACAAAAACAAAAAATAATATTTTACAATAATAAGGCTTTAAATCCTTAAATGAAATAGAGTTTCAGAAATCACCCATTTACTGGGCCATTAAACACCTCCTCTCCATCCAAATGTTGCAATTTGAAGGTATTGTTCTGCTGCTCCTGAGCTATCACAAAAGGGCCTATACATAGAGAATCAAATTTACCGTGCTTTCCCTTGTCCTATCTGGGAACATCCCATTTCAAAACCCAATATCCGACCTGAAAATTGTACACCTTTGCATTCTTATCAAAAATACTTTTAATATTCTTTTGATGAGATTCTGACTTCTCAACTAGCTTCTCCCTAACTTGCTGCAGCTCAACCAAATATAGCATCCTCCTTACCATATCATTTGGTTCATCCTGCTCTTCCTGGAAGAACTTTGCTACTAGTAGGATTAGCTGAATGGGAAAAATGGCCTCAGTGCCATAAACTAGCTTAAAAGGAGAAATCCCTATGGAATTTTTGTTAGTCACTATGTCAACCCATAAATAAAACTTCAGCTTAGAATCCCATCTCTTCTGATTATTATCCAATAGCTTTCTGATGATTCTGACTAGGCTCTTATTAGATGACACAGCAAGGCCATTGCCTTGAGGGTAGTAGGAAGTAGAATGCACCAATTGGATACCCATCGACATGCACATGTTAACCAATGCCTTGGATTTAAAAGCTGGTGCATTATCATTCAATAGCCTTATAGGGAAGCCAAATCTGATGAAGATGTTCCCATATAAAAACCTCATGATGACTTGTGAATGGCATTCCTTATGGGGACTGCCTCTATCCACTTAGTGAAATAATCAATGGCTACTAGGATCCACTTGTGCTGACCACTTGATGAAGGATTTATCTCACCTATGAAATCAAGACACCACTGCTAGAAAGGGCCATTCTCTACAATAGGTCTAAGGGGCAAATATCTGAGCTGCTTCTTTCCTACGAATCTTTGGCATTTGTCACAGGATTTTACAAATGCACACACATTAGGGAAAATAATAGGCCAATAGTACCCATCCCTTAGAATCTTGTGGGATGTAGTCTTCCAATAATGATGGCCCCCACATGTACTTGAATGAAATTGATGTATGACCTGAACTGACTCTTCCTTATCTAAGCATAAGAGTAAAACTCTCGAAGGGTCTTTCCAATACAGTAGCTTATCAATTATACAAAATTTAATAGATTTAAGCTTAAGAGCCCATGCTTGAGCCAGGATAAGCTCAGGGGGATTTTCTAAAATTTGGAGGAAATAAATAATACCTGAGTACCACTCACATGAGGACAAATTCTCAGCTACTTCTTGACTATCATGATGCTCCTCAACTGTTTATGCTGTTGTTTTTGCTTGCAAGTTGGTTGAGCTTATGCCAATGAGATTCATGCCTAGTAGCTCATAATTTTTTTCTGCCATAAGCTTAGCTAATCCTAGTCCTTTCAACAACTTGGTAGGACTTACTTCTATGTCAAACTCAATCAGCTTTGCCACCCACTTGGCTCTCTTTCCATCAATATCAGGCTGTGTCAAAACATCCTTCATAGCAGCTGAAGGGACATAAGCCAAGACCTTTGCATGTAAAATGTAAATTCTGAAGGCTTTTAGTGACTTCATTAGAGCATAGGCCTACTTCTTAATAGGATCATACTTCAATTCAACATCCCTCAATGTTTTTCTAAAAAAGGAAATGGGGTGATCAAGGCCTTCCTCATTTTTTTGTAACAGAACTGCTGCCACTGTGTCATAGGATGCAAAGGAGAAAATATAAAACCCTTGGTGTAGTCTGGACTAATTAGAGTGGGAGCTTCCATGATAGCCTTATTTATATCTTCAAAAGAGCTTCTTTCTTTCTCCGTCCATTTGATTTCAGCTTCCTTCCTCAACATAGAGGTTATGTGTTTTACCAACTTAGAAAATTTTGGGATAAACCTCCTGATGAAAATTATCTAACCTAGGAATGACTAAATATCCCTTTTTTACCTAGGTATGGACAACTTCTAGATTGCTTCAACTCGAATAAGATCAATCTTCACACCTCTAGCTGAAACTATGTGACCTAGGAGTTTTCCCTCACTGAGTGCAAATTGAGACTTCTTTGGGTTCAGAGATATCCCAAATTTTCTACATTCCAGAAACAGCCTCCTCAAGTGTTGCAAATGTTCTTCATGGCTATTGGAGTAAACAATGAGGTCATCAAGATATATGAGAACAAATTTGTCTTTTAACCCCACAAAATCTAAGTCCATGGCCCTTTGGAATGTGGTCCCAACATTCATCAACCCAAATGGCATTTTGGCATACATGAAGGTACTCCAAGGAGTGGTAAACACAGTTTTTTCTTGGTCATCAGGGTGCACAACAACTTGGTTGTATCCAGAGAAAACATCTAGGAATGACATGACACTAGCCCCTGAGACTCTTTGCAGCAGGTGTTCCATCTTGGGTAATGGATAGTTGTCTTTCTTGGAGCACTTGTTTAGGTTTCTGAAGTCCACACATAGCCTAATTTCCTCGTTCTTTTTCCTTACCATGACTAAATTTGAAACCCCTTTAGAATACCTGAGGGGGATTATGATTTTGGCTTTAAGGAGCTTTTGGATTTCTTTCTCAATCATAGGTAGTAGGAGAGGAATCATGGATCTTGGCTTCTGTTTGAAAGGGATGGTGTCCTTCTCCAGGGAATCCTGTGTTGGATGATACTAGTGTCATAGGTTTTCAGGTAACTATATTCCCAGGAAAAGATATCAGCAAACTCTTTCATCAAACTACAAAATTTTTAACTCTGATCAACAATCAACTCAGCAAATCCATTTATGGATTTTGGATGACTCTGGCTACCTATGTTTTTCTCTTGGACAACAGGATATTTCTCCTTTTTGGAAGGTTTAAAGGGGACATCATTATGATCAAATAACTCTTCCAAGGGTACCAAACCCCGAGGTATATAATTGCCAGGAAACTGAACAATGTTTTGATTACCTACTTTATCTTTTCACTTGAGCTTCTGGGATTCTTCCATATTTAGGTTTTCTTGATCAATATGCATATCCGAAAATTCATCTACTACCTGGAGAAATTTACTAAGCTCGTCATCATTCTCAAAGACCTTCCAATATTTTACATTATCAAGTAGGGATGGCCTATACTTGACTTGGATATCATAGCTCAGCCTAGGAGGCAAAGGGGGAACAAACATACTCACAGAGACAGCAAGGGAATCAGCTAGATGGTTCATATCTCTAGGTATGTATAAGAGGTCAAAACACATGAAAGAGTCCCTGAGTTTCCATACCTCATCTCTGTAAGCCTTCAGTCTGACATTCTTTTCTTGAAAAGTGTTGTTGACCTTCTATATGATAAGATCTGCATCTCCAAAGATCTTCAGGCACATTATCCACATTTCCTTGGAAGCCTTCACTCCTAACAACAATGCTTCATATTTTGCTATATTGTTAGTATTTTTGAAATCAAGTTTATAATACAAATGGATAGTCTCTTTTGATGGAGAAATCAAAAATACACCTGCACTTGCTGAGGCTTGAGTGTTGGCCCCATCAAAAAACATGTTCCAGACAGAGGTGGTTATTTCCTCAGGTGGCTGATAGGTAGGTTTTGTAAGCTGCATCGATATTGGCTGAGAATCATCTATCTACAAGATGCATGCCCCAAAGTCTATGTCTACTGCATAGATGGGATGATTTATAGAGTTCTTGGCATTATTGATGATGTAGGTGAACTGGTTCTCTATCTAGACTCTCTTGGTTTCCCCTCCAAACATTGGGATTGTAGCATATGTAAGGTCCATTTGAAGGGTACCACCTACCCTTTTACTCCATGAGTGAGACAATAGGATACCAAACTTAGGTGGGATGTTAGCCACTACTATGTCCATCACTATGCTTTTTGAAGGCAGTTGGGAAAGGTTTATGACAAGGTATTTGATAAAGCCTAGGCATTTGACGTTCCTAGAGTTGAAGGAAAATAGATCATGGTAGGGTTTTGTAATGCTGAGACCAAGCTCATCCATCATTGCTTCTGGCATTAGGTTATGGGATGTTCTTGAGTCAAGTAGACAGTTGTGAAGGATCTTGTTATGGATGTTCAAAGATATGTATAAAGGTGGGTAAGACTCATCTAGCTCTTCAATCATAGGACCTAGGATTACTATGGGCTTATCATCTTGCAAGTTCACAAAGTCAGCATCCATGGGTGCCCTAGGCTGAAGAGATTTCAGTATGGATGACTTGAAGGCATCATTCTTCATAAGCTCTATCAAAGGAAAAGGGATTTTTAACTTCTAAATTTCTGACTCAAGATTGAAAGAATATGATACTTTGTCAGAAGTTCTTACCTATGGTGGTGGGGATTTGAGTTGAATAGGATCATGGGTTGATGGCTGTAATGGCCTTTGCTGCTATTTTGGAGGAACAGTCATCTTCTTTTCAAAAGAAATAATATTTTTAGCATGAGGAGCAGGTTGCTTTGTAGGGGCAGGACTCTTCTTCATAGGGGCAACAATTCTAGATCTCAAATTATAACCTTCTTGATCATCTACCTGATACAAAGATTCTTCCATGATATGTTCATTCATGAGGGCTTCCTTATAGTCTACTTGTGTCAGGAAAGATAGATCTACTTCATCTTCCATACAGTTGATATTATATTCTACCTCTCCTTCTTCTTGAATGAACTCTAGTTCTTCTTCTAGTACAACATTCTGAAAAGGAGCTCCGATTCTTTGATCCTCATCTTGATTCCTATCCCTTTGAAGGATATGAGCTGGTGGGTTATTTCTTCTGTAAGGGACAAAATTAGGGTTTATGGGAGAAAAATAATTTGGCCCTTTACCCCTCATAGGTATTTTCCCTCGGTCTTTAAGCCTAGGAATTTCAGTTGTTAAACTGTCCAACATCTTGGCCATTTTCTCTATTTTATTTTCTGATGAAGAATCCCCCAGAGGATCTGAGGGTTGCTTCTTCCTCTCCACTTTTCCCTTAACCTTATGAGATGCAACGATATTGGACTCAACTTCAAGATCAACATCTTGCATGAGTGACAGAGAAGCTGATCTTCTTTCTCTAGGAAGAAGGCATAACTCTTAATCAAAGGCATTGGCATAGGTGATTTTGGCTGAAGTGTCAGTTGGATTGATTTCAGCAGGAATCTTGCTGAACATTTTGTTAAATCTTTTGGTGAAGTTGGAAACAGACTCACCATTTTCTCTCTTCATATTTCTAAATTCAGTGATATAGTAGAGGTGGTCTCTTCTTTCTCCCGAATGCTTCAAAAATATGTCATCTAGGACTTCAATTCCTGTTATTGTTCCAGCAGGAAACTCTTTGAACCATTTCCTAGCCTGACCATCTAGACTTTGCACAAAATCCCTAGTCCACACATCCTCTTGTTCAATGTTTATATTCTCAGCATAACTGTAAAATGCCTCTAAGTGTTCTTCAGCTATGAAATCTCCCTCCCAAGTAAACTTAGGTATGTATTTTATATAATATCTAGTAGGCATAGCAGCGAGCGGGTTAGGAAGATTCAGAAGGTGTATCTGGCAGCAAGGATCCTTTCCATTTTGGTTAGAGGGACATTAATGTTGGATGTGGGTATGGAAAGGACAAAATGAGCTACTGCTGGTGTGGGTAGTGCTAGATTTATCTTAGTGGAGTCACCATGGATTGGATCTACACAAGCAAAAGTGCTTGAATATTCCTCAACCCTAAAATTTTCTGATGTATTTATAAATTCCTGAGAGTAGATGTTTCAGTAGAAGGATATTGAAATGGAGGTATACTTGATATAACAGCATAAATATCTCTTGAAATACCTGATGTAGGTCCCCTTGCAGCTCTGGAGGTTTGTCTTAGTGAATCCCTAGATCTTCTTATAATCTCTTCAATATCTGAAACAGGTGTTATTGGTGGCCCTTGAGGGTTTGCTCTGGTACTTGGTCTTCTTGAAGCCACCTTATTCCAATGGAGTCCCCATATAGATGATTACAACCATAATAGTGTCCATACTTTGTCTATAATCAAAAGAAGATCTATGTCATCTCCCAGGGAAGCTGAGCTTCAATCTCCTATCCCCGGCAACGGCACCAATTTGTTAGATCTCCAGGAAAATCCTCTAGGTTGCAGCTCAAGGATGCCTGGTAACTTAAATGTTTTTAATGGTTTTTCTAAATGGATCAAGTCAGATGAGCTAAAGGACCTCACACACTCAATACATGCATAAAACTCAATCAAAAGATAAGGGTTCTAACCACCAATGTTCAGAGGGTTGATAATAAGGTGAATAAATGAAGAACTTACTATGATGGAAGATTCATACATAAAGCAATGACATATGAATGGCTAATCATAACAAGGGAAAATACTTGCAATTCAACTCATCAACACATAGATAGGATGATAGCTATATGGTATTAGATAAAAAGAATAAACCTAAATCAAACATTCAAGCACAAGTACAGAACAGAAAAGAGATGGAACATGAACATATAATGGCAAAAGAGCTTATATTAAATGATGAGTAACATGAGAAGCTTGATAAAAATAAGGGTCTAAAAGTATTTGAAGTCTAACCTTTACTTCAACATAAGTCTTAGGATTTATATCCTTTACAAAATTTATTTCAGATCCTAAAAATCTGGATCTAATTTACTAAAAATAAATAAAATAAATGTTTTTGCAAAATTGGGTCAAAAACCCTAATTTAAGTGCTAACCTATCTAACTCTAACACTTGTTCACTCCTTGAACTCTTTGATAACTATAGTGATCACTGAAGTAGAGCTATGACCTATTATCTAACAGTTAATTCATAGTTTGTCAAAAGCAGGTAGTGTTTCTGATCCATTTCACCTTGATGGTACCCTCAAAACTAGAACAGACCCCTTCCACCGGTTCCTTTAATAAATTTTCAGCTTTATAATTCACCCCTGAGTGTTTGTACCCATAAAAATTGGTTCTGTGATGAAGCATGTATTTTTGCACCATTTTGTCTTTAGGTGGTTAAGAAAACAAAATTCTGGGCATGTAAGCTGCAGAAAGCTCTGCTTTCGGTGGCTAATGAGCAGCTGCTGTGTTCGCCTAAGCCACAGAAATATCTATTTTCTGCAAAATTTAATTAGTCCTTAATCAACCTTTTACAACTTTATTCTTGAAATTCTGGTACTTCTTCAACCTACATAATATTTGGAATATCAGTAACATCATGGGCTACCTCCGGGTCCTGAAGGATTATTGCTGCCTCTACTAGGGTTTCTAGCGCAAGGTGTGTTTTAGGGTTTGGGTCCTTCTTGTCTAACCTTGACATTCTGATCATCCTGTAGAGCCTGGAGTTATCCTTCATTAACCTCATATTTCTTCTTTTCAGGAGGACATACATCCCTCTCATTTCTAGGAGAGAATTATGTAATTGAGTGTTTCATTTGGTCAAAATTGCATTGTTTCTTTTGATTTCCCTATCTACGACCTCTAGTTCATTTATTTTCCCTTATAGCTAGTTGATTCTCTTGGACCTACGTTTACTAGAGGAAACTTTTTCCACTGGTTCACCCTTGTCTTATTTTGGTGTGGGTGATGGAAACTCCTCGAACCTTTCTTGAGACTATTCTGCTGCATTATCCTCATGTTACTCTTGATCCTTAGAGTCTGAGTAGGGCAAGTTAAGTATGTTTCTGTCTGGAGCTGAAAATTCCTATACCTTCCCACTGAAATCCAGATTTCTCTTGGCTTTGTTGGTCTTAGTGGTTGGAGAGGGTTGATCCACTGTCACTGGTGAGATGGCCCTCCTCTTCCTCTTGCCACTCCTAGGAGTGGAGGACTTCTTTGAAGGGGACTTTGCTTTGTCTTCTGGTTGTAAGCCTGTTTCAAATTCATTCCAAAATAAGAAGTATGTCCATGCAATGTTTCTTCTTTATAGCAGTTCTTGGACAATGAGCTTTATCAACCCATGGTGGGGTATCATGCCTGGAATTTTCATGGGCTGGGCCTTGACCTAGTGGGTGATCTTGGTCAAGCTCTTGTGGAGGTATAAAGGTACATTTAAAGGGTTTCTTCCTGTAAAATGGTTCATTAATTTAAAGTGGCATATCATCACCCTGTTATATCTTCCTTCACAGGTTATATAAACTAGGATTGCTTTCAACAACTGCTGCCACTTCTCCTCAAGCCAGGTTGATGGGATTATTTTCTTCCATACTACATTCTTGTGTTCAGGCTTTAAGTAATACCTAAATTCCACATCCTTTGTAATGGTGTTTTTGAACCATTTCTCCCCAGTACTTCAGATTTCTTCTACTTCGGCTATTAGGGACTCATCAAGCTATAACTCTTATCTACCTATCAATGCCTTAGAACCATCAAAAGAAAGAGCAAAGGCTTCTACCACTTTTTGGTGGGAACCCTGGATTTTCTCATAGAACCTGTAACAACCTGCATATTTGAATAATTAGCACACTTCTGGATGTGACTCAAGATAGCTAATTTCACCTAATTCCTAACTGAGGGCAGGTCCTCCTCCTTTCTTCATCTCTGGACTTCTCTTCATGTACCTGCAAAATCAAAATTTGAACCTTGGGGAAGGAGTTGACTATTTTGGTTTCAAGGAAATCTTAGATCAGTGAGGACACATGCAAGACAATGGGGAATAGACTGAGGAGAGGGCGCTGATTTTGAGGGGTTGAGTAGTGATTGGTACTTCAACAGTGTAACCATAAACTCTGGTGGAAACCTTGATATGGATAGTGCAGTAATCATCTTAAATGGAACTTGATGTCTAGTGGTGGTTATATCATAGTCATGGGATAGATGGAGGGCCGCGATGGTTTTCAGGTCTTTCAACGGTCATTTCAGTTTCATAATGACCACATCTCTTCCAACTCATGATTTCTTCTGCAGTTTCAGTCTTTTCAGTGGATAAGAGCTTATCAAAGGCGCTATTCATGCTGTTGGAGCTTGATATTGATGGTGACACTAACCATTTCCATTTTGGGAGCTTTCGGTGGTTTAGGTAGTGTTGGCTCCTTTTTTTTAGCTGCCGAAAGCTGGGGTTTTCGGTGGCTAATGAACTGTTGAAAAGTTCACCTAAGCCACTGAAAGATCCTTTTCCAAAATTTTATTAAGAATGGATTCAACAGGCGTTCGATTGTTAACGTAGTCCTGAGTTCAAATTGTTAGCTGCTGAAAGCTGGGCTTTTCGATGGCTAATGAACTGTTGAAAAGTTTGCCTAAGCCACCGAAGGATAAAATTTTAAATTTTTTGAAAAAACAGAATACAAGTCATTCCAATTTTGTTAATCACCCAGACATATTTCATAATATGCCCTAAAATCTTCATCACTATGCAAAAATAAATTGTCTGAGTTTGACATATTGAAAACTAATTTATTTATGAGATAACATGATCTATGGTTGTGGTTTGTTTCATGGTTTAAATATGTGAGGATAAATAAAAATAATATGGCTACAGAATGGAGACCAAGGTGGAAAAAATCGATGGCATAGATTTCATCTCAGAAATATCAATGGCTTAGGAAAGGACGCATCCTTTAACGACTAATATTACTGAAGATTTAAATCCACAGCTAGGAATCATTTCGAGAGACAAATATGTGAGTTGGGTAAGAATAAATAAAGGTATAAGAATACCATGCACATGAATTTGAGGTATTACTTTATTCTACAGCATCAGAAATCAAAATCCATAACAGTGTAGGTGATAGGCCAACCACAAGTTCAAGGGGAAAAACATATTATATGGGATGCCATCATAGAATAATGAAACAAATTCAGGCCCTACCTGGACTATATTTTAGATAAGGAATTAGTGATGCATTCATCCAAACAGGATCTGACAGTAGCAAGAGAAAAGTTGAATAAGAAACCAGTTCATTGCACCAAAAATGTTATCAATTTTCTGAATAGTTTGTCAGAGGAGGATTTAAATAAAGAAAATGTCAAGGATAGAATCTCAGTAATGACTCAAGATAGAAAGGTTATAAACAAATATCACCACTTTGACACAGTCCAGGAGAAGTTTGATATTTTGTCCCACCAAGTGGAGTTGTTTATTGATATGTTTGACCCACTGTTTAAGAAAGGGATCCCTTTCTTCTGGAAAGAAAAGGGTGCAATGTTAACTCAAAGTGAATACCATGAAAAACTGGTTGCATGCAGACTAGACCATGCAATTTTTTCAGATATGAATTAGTCACTATCTGGAAGGGTAATTGTAGATAAATTGGCTAATGAATTTGAAATAGTGTTCTCCTTCAAAGAAGCATGTGTGCATTTGCAAAGCTATTCATGCAGGGACCACATAGAGTTATGTGTGCTGGAAAAGGAAATGTCCACATTGGAACTACCATATCTAGATCAATGGAAGACAGTCAAGAGGTTCAAAAGGACCAAATACACACTGCACGCCCAAGCGTGAGGAGGAGCAGGTCGAGATGAGTCAACAGAAACTGTTGGAAGGATCCTGAGCCATCGTTTTCACATCAAGCGAGCCTGAGCCTAGTTGTTGCATTACCATTTTAATCAAGCATGTTTGATATTCCATATTCCTTGTTTTATGTAGAAATCATGGAAAATGTGCCACCTCATAGATGTCAATATATACGATGAGGATTCAGTATTGATTCCCTATTTTTGTAACCTAATTAGGATTTGTTTCAAGGTTGGTCTTAGGGGCCATAACACTATAAATGTAACCTCTTTAGAGGAATAAAGGGGTTGATTATACTTTCATTTTGTGAAGCCTTTGGGCTCATATTGTAGCTCTTTAAACTTTCTTGGAAGCAATAATGAAAAATGTTTCTTTGAGTTTATGAGATTCATCATGGTGTTCATATTCAATTTGTGTTTCCTATTTATATCATTTTCATATGTGCCACTTCCTATTAATGCTTTCTAGTTGTGTGTGAGGAATTCATTTTATTAAGTGTCCCTTTCATCAGATATAGCATTTGTAATGTTTATGTGATGATTGTTGAGGAATTCATCCTTATGAGATCATCCATTTCTGTCATTTCCCTTATTTGTTGTTTCTGTTAAATTTGTTTTCAAAGGATTCATCCGTAGATAGGTGCCCCTTGCTGCACTAGACTTTTTCTCTTTTCTCCTACCACCAATTGAAGATATTTGGTTGAATATTACACTTATTTTGCCTCAGATTACAAAAGGGAAAATTATTGTTCATTATTTTCTATAATATCCTTGAATGATTTAGGTTGTGACTCCATGGCCCAATGGTATTTGATATATGTCTATCTTACAATCTTTAAATTTACAAACAAATCTCTTCCCATCAGAAATCTATCCTTATGAATACTTATTTAAAGCCAAATGTTTATCTGAATGTTTATGTGACAATTAAAGAACCCTCTTTGACTATATTCGCTAGAATACAGTCTAAAGATTGGTTTGAAATGGTCACCCCTATGACTTCCTACCACAACCATAAGAAAATCATAGGGTGATAACACTTACATACTGCAAGATGATAGGAAACCAGAATTCATGGAGATAATGAAGTTGGTTAGACTATGAATGAGCCCTAATAGGAAGTGTCATAAGAAATAGGTCAGAAATTGATGTCCTAGTGAGTATTTTTGCAGTCAACGCAATAAGAGAAGGAGGAGCAAACACAAAGAAAGTGATTTTATGAATGAGGGTGAAGATTTAGGACAAATGTTTTATGACCATCATCGATGGAGGTAGCATAAAGAATCGGGTCTGAATGGAGATAATCAATAAGATGGTAATAAGATTCCAATCGTGCCCAAATGCATATAAGTTGGCATGGTTGCATAAGGGTCATCATGTTATTATGACTCAACAGTGCCTAATCAATTTCCATTTTGGAGGGTTGGACAACAACGTGTTATGTGATTTGATTATGATGGATTCCTATCGCCTAATGTTGGGTTGACCATGGAAATACCATCAAAATATTGTATATTCCAATCAAATGAATACAGTGATAGTCAAGAGGATGGTGAGATATTTTGACTTATTACCTTGGATGAGGATTTGAACAAACAAGGGAAGGAAATTGGATATTGGGAGAGGCTGGTGATAATGTGTTTAGTGAAAGATTTATTCAAGGAGCAAGAGAAGAAACAATGTTGCTTCGTAGTTATTACAAAATTCCTAAGTATTGACTGGTTGACTGAATAGGTTTTGATGCATTTTGAGGAAGTATTGTCATAATTCAAGGGCATAATGGTCGACTGAGTTGCCACCGGTGAGGATTATATCACATCAGATTGATTTAATTCCAGGGTCATTTTTTCTAAACAAGGCTCCAAACAAAATGACATTGAAATAGAATGCTAAGTTCAATTGACAAGTTCAAGAGTTGTTGAATAGAGGATTGATTAGAGGAAACTTTAGTATGTGTGCTATACCAGTTGTATTAACACCCAAGAAGGGAGGAGAGTGGAGAATGTTTGTCGAATCAAGGGCTAATAATAATATCATGATAGAGTATAGGTTTCCATTACCAATTATGGAAAACTTGATAGACTATTTGAGTGGAGAAGCATACTTAACCAAGATCGACCTGAAGAGTGGATACCACCATATCCAGATAAGAGAAGGAGATGAATGGAAGGAAACCTTTAAGACTAAGGAAGCAACGTATGAGTGTCTAGTCATTCCATTTGGTTTGAATAAAGTTTCAATTACATTCATGAGGTTGATGAATGAGGTCTTGAAGCCATTTTTGGGAATATTTGTCATTGTGTACCTAGACAAAATACTAGTCTTTAGTCGGATAACAGAATAAAACTAGTCACACATTTGACAAGTGCTGCAGAGGCTAAACCAAGAGAAATTATTAGTAAATCTACAAAAGTGTTCCTTCATGTATATGGAGCTGGTATACCTAGGATTTGTGAGTTATAGATAAAGTCTAAAGATGCACCTTGATAAGGTCAATATGATATTAGAGTCGCATGAGCTAACAAGTGCCACATAAGTGACAAGATTCCATGTACTTTCTAATTTCTACCACAAGTTCATCAGATATTTCAATCAAGTATTCGCACCATTGGCCATGTGCATGAATATGGGTGAGTTAAAGTGGATTAAACTGACCCAACTATATTTCATAAGGTTGAAGGAAAAGCTAACATATATTCCTGCATTATCTATTCCATAATTTTAAAATGTATTTTAAGTTTTGTAATGCAATTGGAATGGAAATTGGAGTTATGTTGAGCCAAGAAGGTTGATCGATTACATTTTTTTATTGAGAATATAGATGAATCTAAACAAAATTATTCGATCTATGACCAAGAATTCTATGCCATTATACATGAATTAAATAAGTGGAGGCATTATTTATTTCCAACAGAATTTGTACTATATACCGACCATTAACCTATGAAATACTTGAATACTCAGGAAACGTTAAATCAAAGGCATTATTAATGGAAATTCTCAATCAATGGAGACAAATATTGTTTCCCTAGTCTACATGGGCTATGTTAGAACATGTTCTAAAATTTGAATATTTTTACATATGCATCTACACTAATTCCCCTACAAAGGTTTAGACCAATAAACGAAATACTAAGGTCTGAAAAATTTCCATATCACATGACTCTAAAGGATATTAATGGGGTTTCTACATGTTCTAAGAGATTTATCCATTGTTTTGAAATGAAAAATTATTGACAATCCCTAGTTTTATCCTTATAAGTATGCATTAATAAGAAAAATCTGATCAAGTTTAAAAGCGGACCAGAATGGATGACCTGGATGCACAACGGAGAAAATAAAAGGCCAAAAATCATTTCCACTAAGGAAAAATCAGGAGCAGAAAAGAGGAAAACGAAAAGATCCAGTCGTGAAAGTTGGTAAAATTGATTTTTTCTTTCCGAAGTCTGAGATCCAATGGTTAAGGATAGTAGAGGGATAAATCGACGGTTCAGCAGAAAGCGGGAAGAAAAAATGCAGAAGTGTTGATGTATTTGTAACTTCATAAGATATTCTGATGTATATTATCATTGTATGTTTTTGTACCCCCATTGGGGATGTGTGTTACCCATTTATGAGATGTCTATATTGTGTCTAGATATTGAGGTACAACCTCCATTGTAAGTCGAGGAAATAGTCCCCAGTGTAACATCATGTAATATGTAATTGTGGTCTCTCTAGGAGAAGTGGGCCCCATGTGAGATGACATGTAGGATCAACTATTATATTTGGTCAGTGACTTGAAAGGGTATAAATATTGAGGCACTCTCCCTCATTTATACACACCTCACACACTCTCTAAGGCACATGAGAGAGAGAACCAGTTAGAGGAGGAGAGAAAGATAGCTGCTGAACATTTCTTAAAACTGCTTTTGATCATCTTACTATTATGAAGAAGTTTGTAGGTTTTCTCCTTTATGGTTTCCCCAATGAAAATATTTGTGTATTGTTCATATTTTACATTTTATTCATTTTACTGTACTTGTTATTCTTTTAGATAAAGATCCTATATAATTTAATCATATCTTAAGAAAATCTAACATGGTATTAGAGCCTCTCTGAAAGAAGGCACTGTGCAGCTGCAGGAACTAGGGATTCCTAGTTGAAGGTGTCATTAGAGGAAATTTCAACTCAAAATGGGCCTCCTAAGAAAAATTAATAAAACAATAGTTAAAATAATAAAATAATATTTATTATTTCTGGAGGAAGAAAAGAAAAAACTACTTTTTTGTTCGTATTTTCGACATATCTCTCTGTATTTTGACTCAAATTTCGATCGGGAGAGCTCATTTGATGTGGAATTAAATTCTGCATCCAACGAGTAGCCAATTGGCATACTTTTGATAGGCCTCACTACCCTAAAAAAATAAATACCTGAAAAACATGATGATGACATCATCATCATCATGTTTTTTTAGGTATTTCTTGTTTTTGGGGTAGCGAAGCCCATCAAAAGTATGCCAAGCGGGTACTTGTTGGATGCAGAATTTAATTTTTTATGATATCTCAAAAATACGAACAAAAAAAGTAGTTTTTTTTTTATATCTATCCCCAAATTTATATTAAATTTTTTTTTAAGAGGTGCTCCCTTTTTGAATTTTAAAGCATTTTGATTGGCTAATACATGATGACACGGAATTTGTATTATTTTTGGAAGGCCCATTTTAAATTGAAATTTCCTCTAATGTCTCTCCACAGATCATCAAGCAAGGAGGGCTAGAAAAATTCACCTCACTAGGGCGCATCTATTGGTGGTAGAAGTTTCTAAATCAGAGAAGTTTCACTGTGCAGCCAAAGTACAACTACAATGGCATCTAATGGAAATTAGAGCTTCAGCCTGAAAACCCTAGAAGACTGAATTTAGTCATTCTAGAACTTTTGTTATAACTCGATATTGGAGAAGGATCAGAATCCAAAACTCTTACATGCCAAAGAGAAATTCATGTTGTACACTGTGTAAAAGTTTCATCCTCATATTCACTATAATTCAGGAGATATGGTTCCTCCAAATCAGGGTTACATCCTCCTCCAAAATACAGTCATAAACAGGTGACCTAGGGATATTTGCTATATCTCGGGCTAGAAAGGTCCAAACAAAATTTGGCAATATTTTGCAGGTAGGGAATGAACTATAGTTTTTGTGGCACATTTTTTAGACCCATAATGTGAAACACTAACATGTGTCAGTCCGTACATGTTCTCTATGTTGAACAGTCTCCAAAATAGTCACCTTGGGAAAATCAACATAAGTCCCACTTGGAGAATAAATTTCTTCTCTAACCTGTGGAGTTGGAAAGAAGAATTATCAAGCTATCATAGCAATAATATTCATACCTTAAGTATCTGAAACTTCATATATACAACATAATCAATATCATTCATTTATGTAGAAGAAATTGGAAAACTAGGGCTTCATGTTCTAGGAGCTTCCCTCCAGTGTTTTCATAAAAGGAGTACATTGGACAACTCACTTTGAATAGGATCATATTTCTATCCAATCAAAAGTTTAAAATTCCAAGTTTTGAAAATTATGGTTTCTCTAACAAACCCAAGATCAGCCAACTCTAGAACCAAGACAGACACCTCAAATTAGTAAGATCTAAATTTTTTCTATTTACAGTTGAGGTTCTCATTTCAAAATGACTAATCACACCAGCTTGATGACAAGCTTAGTGAAACTGAGAAATTCTGAGTATGGAAGTATAGGACCTTTATGATCCTTGAAGAAATTGACTTGGATCAGTATTTCAGTAAGAAAGTTGTAGGAGCTAGAGGGAGATGAGGCTAAGGCTAGAGCCAAGAGAATCATTGCAGATTCTATTAAAGATCATCTCATCCCTCATATTTCATCCTTGAATACACCAAAAGGAAGAGGTATATGCTATGACGAAGCAATCGAAGAATAATAAGATATTGTTATAGCCAACTTGAATGGCCTTCTAATATCATTAGATTCATTCATTTGAGGAATGTGTGCAACAAGGAAGTGATTACCTTCAGTGGATTCTGGGAAGAGTGCACACGGGAAGAATATCAACTCATAATAAGAGAAGAAAATATATGAGAAACAGAAGATCAAGCTCTCACAATTCAAAGAAGATCCGTCAAGCAATGAGGAGTATGAAGGACTCAATTCTTGAAGAACCTCTTATACATATTAGCATTTGGATAAAAAATGATACTATTATGAATGAAGAAGATGATGAAGATGAATGTAACACCCCGGTTTTGACCCCAATGCATTAGATGTGTATGATGTATATATGGTAATGATCATGGTACGGAGCTAAAGGCCAATGCCCCACCATTGATTGGTTATGCTATGTTTCGGATTTACATTGTCACCGATGGTATGTCGAGGCATGCAACATATATTAAGTTTGTCATCATGTAAATATGCATCTTTAATTAAAATGAACCCGACCAGATATGCTCGCTGCAACCATAATGAAAAGGGCATGATTTTCACAAGGATAAGGGTGGGGAATGTCAAACCTTGGCCAATGGGGGGAAAAAACCATGTGTCATTTTTCCTTGTTTTGTGAAACCACCACCATTAAAAAGCTCTGTTGAGTAGTTGAGGCAGTTATTGTTTTGGGAGTGGGTGTGGCAGGACTGTCAGTCCTTGCCCACACGCACACTCCACCCGTGGTTGACTTCTTAATGGAAAAAGAAAACCACCGCCATCACCCCAGCAGACGGATGATTGCATTCCCTCCACGACAGTGCTGAGAAATTCACACACTTTCGGTTGTCTGTTCATTCGCGGACATAAGCGGAGCTATTCATCCTCACACAAGAAAAAAAAGAATGTTCTGTGTCTCATGCAGGGGATCTTTTGTCCCTGTTTGGGTCTCACGCATCCAGGAGAGAGGAGTCGTCTCCACTGCCATTCCCATTGTTCCCCAGCGAGGAATCAGATGTGTTCTCGACCCGCATTTGGAATTGGGTTTAAACATCCTCTCATGCTCTATGTTATGTGTTGTTGTTACTCACGCAGCAAGCTAGGAGCTGTTTGGTCACTATCACCCATGATTGTTCTTGTGGAAGGCCATTTACGCTCAGGGGTTGTGTTGTGGTCTGTGTAATTCTTCTCCGCTTGCTTAGTTGCCCAAGATAGACTACTATTTTTCCCTCATGTTGTGATTGCATTGCATTTGGGACTATTGTAATTTGCTTCGGGGAGTCGTTTTGGCCATGATAGGGCCAAGAACGACTCAGGAGTTGTTTTCCCTGTTTAAGATGTGACAGCTGATTAATTGCATGCATGCAATGGTTGGTCTTCGGACTGTGTTGGGAGCAGGGATGGGGCCTTGGTTTGCTTGATAAACCTGGTGGCTGGAAACCACACAGACAGAACTGGAGGGCTATATTTCTTCTCCACAACCCATGAATAGCACTAGAAGGGGATGCAGGGCCTGAGGGATTGTGTAGCAGAGAAGGGATTGATTCCTTGTGTTGGGTGTGTGTGGGTGTCTTAGAAGCCAGGCTAGTTCTGGTGTAGGTGTTCTTAGCTCTATAATGAGCTCACCAGCTTAGCATTGAGCCTTTCCCAACTCCTTGATGGCCTGATAAACCCAACTGTGTTGGCTTGGCTGTGTTTTGGTGTATCCTTGGCTATGTATAAGCCTGCTTGTTCCCTTATTCCTTGGAGAATCATGCCCAGCTCGGGGGTGGCAGTGCTGCTGAGAGATTAAGGAGCATGCTGGCCTATGGTTGGGTGGAACGTTGCAGCGACATAGCTGGTTGCGGAATGAGTTCTTCATAAGATAAGTAATCTTGCCTATTTTACTTCTGCAACCATATTTTCTGTTAATGAATGTGATGAACATGTTGAATGAATGCTTGTATGAATGTGTGTTGCTTCCACTATGTATGATAAAAAATTGCATCTGTGTATGATAAATGATCATGTATGCATGTCTAGTTCAAAGCATTTTATTCTAGCATTTCAGCAATTTCCTGAATGCACATGTTCATGGGGCTGGTAGCCCGGATGGTTAACGCCGTGGTAGTGTCCTCTTCGCCGGTCGGAGGGATGGGGACATTACAGCATGGTATCAGATCTCATGTTCTAGCATGGGCCTGAATGGACCACAAAGGTACAGTGACAGAAGAAGGATTTCTTTCTGCCCAGCAGAGATCAGAAGTTGATGACAGAAAACTTCCACAAATTTGCCTAAGTGTTTGAACTGTTGGTTCATTGGAACACTTAGTGGGAAGGACTTCAGATGTAGCAAAGGAGCTAGGCAGAAGCATACCCGATGAAGGACATTTGGAAGGAAAATTGCGGAAAATTTTCTAAGGGTGCAATGTCCATCGGTGGAAGATAGATGTTGGGTTCGCCGACACCGCGAAAGAATTTAGCGTTTGATAGTCCACCATTGCGACTGCCGTAGGGACTAAAACGTCGATGCGACAGTGTTGGTGGTTCCAATTTTCGACAGTAGGAAGTTTTGAAATTTGGTTTAAGTGTTGAAATCGTCGATGGAAAATAGTGGATCGAGCACCTGTCATTGCAGATAGCTAGACAACTACGCGTCCGACGGTTAAGGCCTTCGATAGCTGACGCAGTAAAGAAAGTTCAAAATTTTTCTAAGTAATGAAAACATAGACCATCGGAAGCAGAAAGGGTTTCGTGTGCCGCCGTTTCGGAAGCCTAGAGTACTAGCATTCCGACGAGAAAAGACTACCGATACCGATCAAGTTATGCCTCAGGATATTGGGCCGCCAATCAAAAGAAGATCGAAGATGATGGGTTGCCATTGTAGCTGTAGATGGAACTTCTTCACCGACGAAAAGAAGAGAATGGAGCCGATTAAGCAGCGAAAAGGAAGACTAAAGGGGGGAAAATTTTGAAAATTTCTCTAAGTCCGGGAATCATCGACCATCGACAATGGTTAGTGGATAGAGCTTCCGACAGCCGATGAGTTATGGTTCGCAGAACTCGTAGTGGGATCGCTACCCATCGTTGTGGCTGTTTAGTGAACTATCCTTCCGAAGGTTAGAAGATCCGATCGCCAACGCAGTAGTGCTTAATGGATCCGATCGCCGATGAACAGCAGAGGAAGTTAGTTGTTGGGATTACCAAAACCTTAGATAAATAGTTGGGATGAGACCCGATCCTGTACAAGGAAATTTTGAGTTTTCCATGGGATTTCTTAGCAGATTTCGACTGTTTTTCAGTGGTATTTTCAACAGTTTTTCAGTGAATTTTCAGGGCTGAAAATGAGAAAGTGGCAGCGATATTATGCGCTAGATGGCGCGAAAACCAATGATTTGCAAAAAAAAAAAATGAGGGCCCTGCACTTGACCCGCCCTGCAGTGGGAAAGCCTCCTCAACCCCTATCATCCCACTCAGACAGGCGCTCTTTGATGAAGAAAATATTGTGTTTGGGCAAATTTGTTATTTTATGATTATTCCAGGAGAAGGTAAGTGATTCTGATTTATATCAATATTATGCATCTAACAGTTGTGTTACTAACACATTCGTAGAATCATAGTCACCTTCATGGGAAGTATTCTAGGTAGTGTAGTTGATAAGCCAAAGGTGGTTCAGTCATGAGATCCTATGATGGGTATGATGCTCGGGATTCTTATGAGCGTGCATGATATTTCATGGGAGAAAATTTCCATAATAGAAATGATGACATAGAGTCTAATGGAAGGAGATTCCAGGAGACACTGTCAGATGTTATAGCCACCATGAGAATCTTGATCAAGGCCCAGGAAGAGCAGCATCAATTGAATGCTGCAATGTTGCAGAGTTTGACAGACTTACATAGAAAGATAGACTCTGGATGAGGTACAACGAGACTAGAAGGCAGTAAGAGCAGTACTAGGAGACGGAGAAGGACTTCTAATAGGTCATCTAATTCTGAAGAATCCAGCGGGGACTCAAGTTCCTCTTCTCATAAAATAAAAAGGAAGAGACACCATAGGGATTGCTCTCTGGATGAATTTAAGAAGGAAAAACCTCCTACATTTGATGGTGAGGTAAAGACTGGACAGGAAGCTGAAGCTTGGCTTCTGGGAATAAAGAAGTACTTTCAAGTGCATGATTATTCAGGAAACATGAAGGCAAGAGTTTCCATATTCAATTTAAATGGAAGAGCATCCATTTGGTGGGAACACTTCAAGCAAGTAAAGAGGATCAATGAAAGGAGACTTAAGTGGAAACAGTTCAAGAAGTATTTCAAGAAGAAATACCTCTCTGACAGGTATTATGATGACAAGATTAAGGAGTTCCATGAGCTGAGATTGGGACAGCAAACCATGGAAAAATATGCAAATAAGTTTTTGGAGTTGTTGAGGTATGTCCGGTACATCAGATATGAAAAGGTGAAGGTCCAACATTTTCTGAGTGGATTACCTCAGTATTACAAAGATAGAATTGATTTTTATGAACCTAGAACTCTTGAAGAAGAAATAAGGAAGGCTAACTATTGTTATGAGCAAAGCAAAGGTAAGCCGGATTACAATAAGGCATGGAAGGACAAGAAGAATGAGAAGTTTGACCAAAGGAAGAAAGGTTTCAAACCTTCTAACTTTAGGAATCAGCAGAAGCAGCCATCTCAAGCTGCGAGTAAGCCAGTTGGAGTGACAAGAGAAAATCCTAAGGATTCACAACAAAATAGAGGACCACTTCAATGTTGGAAATGTGGAGGACCCCACATGCGCAGAAACTGTCCACTCGAGAATGAGAGTGCAAGACCAGCTTATAACATTCAAGAAGAAGAAACAGTGGGTCAAGTAGCAAGGGCAATCCCTAGGATTTATGCAGCACTGGAGGACCACCAGGAAGATCACTAGTCGACTGTAGTTGAGGTAGCAGGAAAGAATGTTGAGCAATCTATTTCTATTTTGATTGACCCTGGTTCTACGCACAGTTACATTACTCCTAGAGTAGTGGAGATTTGTGCTTTTAAGAAAGTAAAACATAGAAAGTCTTGGTTAGTTCAAATAGCCACTGGAACTAAGAGAAAGGTCAGTGAAGTGGTAGAGAAATGTCCATTGGTCATGAATGGATTGGTCACGTGTGTAGATATGAATGTTCTACCACTTGGTTCCTATGATGTTCTCATTGGAATGGATTGGTTAGAAGCTCACAGGGTGAAGCTTGATTGTTACAATAAGACTTTTGAATGCATGAATGAAGAAGGGAACCTAGTAGTTGTGAAAGGTATTCTGAAGGTGATTTTAGTACGACAAGTTTTAGCAATGCAATTAAAGAAGTTCTGTAGGAAGGGTTGCCAGTTGTATGCAGCTCATATCTTGGAGACATCAGGAGATGAAACTCCTAGGTTGGAGGACTATCAGGTGTTACAGGAATTCAAGGATGTGTTTCCTAATGAGATTCCAGGGATTCCTCCAAAGCGGGACATTGATTTCACTATTGAACTTGTGCCAAGAGCAGCACCAGTGTCCAAGGCACCCTACAATATGAGTACACCGGAGATGCTATAGTTGAAGATGGAACTGCAAGAGTTGCTTGAAAAGAAGTATATTTGACCGAGTGTGTCTCCTTGGGGAGCACCAGTTCTGTTTGTAAAGAAGAAAGATGGTACACTCAGATTGTTGCTTGAAAAGAAGTATATTCGACCGAGTGTGTCTCCTTGGGGAGCACCAGTTCTGTTTGTAAAAAAGAAAGATGGAGCAACTGCTAGAGTTGAAGATGCAACTGCAAGAGTTGCTTGAAAAGAAGTATATTCGACCGAGTGTGTCTCCTTGGGGAGCACCAGTTCTGTTTGTAAAGAAGAAAGATGGTACACTCAGATTGTGTATTGATTACAGACAATTGAACAAGGTTACTATGAAGAATAAATATCCTTTGCCTAGGATTTGTGACCTCTTTGATCAAAATAGGGGAGCAAAGGTATTTTCCAAGATTGACTTGAGGTCTGGTTACCATCAGGTGAGAATCAAGGATGAAGACATTCATAAGACAGCCTTCAGAACAAGGTACGGGCATTATGAGTTTGTAGTGGTACCATTTGGTCTCACAAATGCACCAGCTACATTTATGTGCCTTATGAATAGTGTCTTCAGCAGGTATTTGGACAAGTTTGTTCTTGTTTTCCTTGATGACATTCTTGTTTATTATAAGAATGAGGAAGAACATGAGGAGCATTTGAGATTGACATTGCAATTGCTCAGGGAGCACCAGTTGTATGCAAAACTGAGCAAGTGTGACTTCTATAGAGATAGAATTCGGTATTTGGGTCACATTATCTCAGAGGAGGGTATATCTGTGGACCTTGAAAATATTGAAGCCATTATGAATTGGCCTACTCCAAGAAATGTGACAGATGTAAGATCTTTTATGGGACTTGCAGGATACTATAGGAGATTCATTGAGGGATTCTCCAAAGTTGCACATGCCATCACTTCTTTGCAAAAGAAGGGAATGAAGTTTGAATGGACATCAAGGTATGAAGAAGGCTTCCAGTGGTTGAAGAATCTTCTCACCAGTGCACCCGTATTGAAAGTTGCAAATCTGGAGAAGGATTTTGTGGTGTGTACTGATGCATGCAGACAAGGGCTTGGAGGAGTCCTTATGCAATATAACCACGTGATATGTTATGAGTCAAGAAAGCTGAAGGAGCATGAGAAGAACTATGCCACTCATGATCTAGAGCTTGCAGCCATAGTACATGCCCTCAAGATGTGGAGGCATTACTTGATGGGCAGGAGATTTGAGCTCTGAACAGATCACTGTGGACTAAAGTATCTATTTGACCAGCCTACTCTGAATGCTAGGCAAGCAAGATGGCTGGAATTTTTATGTGAGTTTGATTTTGAAATCAAGCACATAAAAGGGAAAGAGAACAAGGTAGCTTGTGCACTTAGCAAAAAGATGCAGGAAATGCATGTGGCATCTCTTAGTATTTGCCAATAAGATTTGAGGCAGCAGATTGTTAGTCATGTTGCTGGAGATGAATTGTATGAGTAGGTAAAAGACAAGTTGCAGCAGAAAAGTCTTGAGAAGAGGTATGAGGGATTAAAATTGGAAGAAAATAGACTTCTCACTTATAAAGGTAGAATTTATATTCCAGATGTAGCAGATTTGAGGAGAGTTGTTATGGATGAAATCCATCAAACTCCGCATTCTGGTCACCCAGGATATCAGAAGACAATTGCTACAGCTAGAAAGCAGTACTTTTGGCCAAGAATGAAAAAGGACATGGCTGAGTACATTTCAAGGTACATGAAGTGTCAGTAGGTAAAGGTTGAGCATCAACACCTTGCAGGTTTGTTGTAGCCTTTACCAGTTCTAGAATGGAAATGGGAAGTTATTTCCATGGATTTTATTACAGGATTGTCGATGACTTGGAGACAACATGATTCCATCATGGTTGTGGTGGACAAGTTGACTAAGGTAGCACATTTTATACCGGTTAAGTCTACGCATAAGACGGATGACATTGCAAAGATATTCATGAAGGAGATATTCAAATTGCATGGATTGCCAAAGGCAATAGTCTCTGATAGAGATGTTAAGTTCACTTCCAATTTTTGGAAGGGGTTGTTTGCAGATTTGGGTACAAAGCTAAACTTCAGCACTGCATACCATCCTCAGATAGAGAGAGTTAATCAGGTGCTCGAGGACATGCTTCGCATGTATGTGATGGATAAACCCACCAAGTGGGAAGATTACTTACACTTGGTAAAGTTTGCTTATAACAATGGACAACAGGCATTCTTGGGGATGAGTCCACATGAAGCTTTGTATGGAAGAAGGTGTAGGACACCTGTGACTTGGGATAACCCAGTGAATAGGATTGTGCTTAGACCAGAATTGCCTAGGGAAATGGAGCAAGAGGTTATAAAGATCAGGCAGAATCTGAAAGCATCACAGGACAGACAGAAAATCTATGCAAATAAGCATAGGGTGAACAGGGAGTTCAGTGTTGGGGATCATGTTTACCTCAGAGTGAGGGAAAGGAAGAGTTCCTTGAAGCTTGGGAGTTATGCCAAGTTGTCACTTGGATACTATGGGCCATTTGAAGTTCTTGAAAGAATAGGGCCAGTTGCATATAGACTTGCATTGCCTACTAGCACTAGAGCTCATAATGTTTTTCATGTTTCTTTGCTTAAGAGATATGTACATGATCCTAACCATGTGATAAATTGGGATGTGATTCAGGTGGAACCCGAGGGAGAGTTCCGAATCGAGCCAATGTGCATCCTCGACAGGAAGGTCACAATGCTCCGGAACCGGGCCATAGGTCAGGTAAAGGTGCAATCGGAGCACTACGGACCTGAAGAGGCTACGTGGGAGTTGGAGGATGCCATGCAATTGGCACATCCATTTTTGTTCAATTTTGCGGAACACTGAGGCGATACCAGTGTAGCATTTTGTTCAATTTTGTAAAGCACTGAGGACAGTGCTATTGAAGGGGGAGGGGAATGTAACACCCCATTTTTGACCCCGATGCATTAGATGTGTATGATGTATATATTGTAATGATCATGGTGCGAAGCTAAAGGCCAAGGCCCCACCATTAATTGGTTATGCTATGTTTCGGATTTACATTGTCACCGATGGTATGTCGGGGCATGCAGCATATATTAAGTTTGTCATCATGTAAATATGCATCTTTAATTAAAATGAACCTGACCAGCTATGCTCGCTGCAACCATAATGAAAAGGGCATGATTTTCATAAGGATAAGGATAGGGAATGTCAAACCTTGGCCAATGGGGGGAAAAATCCATGTGTCATTTTTCCTTGTTTTGTGCAACCACCACCATTAAAAATATCTGCTGAGTAGTTGAGGCAGTTATTGTTTTGGGAGTGGGTGTGGTAGGACTTTTAGTCCTTGTCCACACGCACACTCCACCCGCAGTGGACTTCATAATGGAAAAATAAAACCACCGCCATCACCCCAGCGGACGGGCGATTGCATTCCCTTCACGACAGTGCTGAAACATTCACGCACTTTTGGTTGTCTTTTCATTCGCGGACATAAGCAGAGCTGTTCATCCTCATGCAGGAAAAAAAATAATGTTCTATGTCTCATGCAGGGGATCTTTTGTCCCTGTTTGGGTCTCGCACAGCCAGGAGAGAGGAGCCATCTCCACTGTCATTCCCATTGTTCCCCAGCGAGGAATCGGGTGTGTTCTCGACCCGCATTTGGAATTGGGTGTAAATATTCTCTCATGCTCTATGTTCTGCATTGTTGTTACTCACGTATCAAGCTGGGAGCTATTTGGTCACTGTCACCCAGGATTGTTCCTGTGGAAGGCCATTTATGCTCAGGGGCTGTGTTGTGGTCTGTGTAATTCTTCTCCGCTTGCTTAGTTTCCCAGGACGGACTGCTTTTTTTCCCTCATATTGTGATTGCATTTGTTGTTGCATTTGGGACTATTGTAATTCGCTTGGGGGAGTCGTTTTGGCCACGATAGGGCCAAGAACGACTCAGGAGTCATTTTCCCTATTTAAGCTATGACAACCGATTAATTGCATGCGTGCAATGGTTGGTATTCGGACTGTGTTGGGGGTAGGGATGGGGGCTTGGTTTGCTTGATAAACCTGGTGGCTGGAAACCACACATATAGAACTGGAGGGCTAGCTTTCTTCTCCACAACCCCTGAATAGCACTGGAAGGGGATGCATGGCCTAAGGGACTGTGTAGCAGAGAAGGGACTGATTCCTTGTGTTGGGTGTGTGTGGGTGTCTTAGAAGCCAGGCTAGTTCTGGTGTAGGTGTTCTTAGCTTTGTAATGAGCTCACCAGCTTCGCATTGAGCCTTTCCCAACTCCTTAATGGCCTAACAAACCCAACTATGTTGGCTTGGCTGTGTTTTGGTGTATCCTTGGCTATGTGTAAGCCTGGTTGTTCCCCTATTCCTTGGAGAATCATGCCCAGCTCGGGGGTGGTAGTGCTGCTAAGAGATTAAGGAGCACACTGGCCTATGGTTGGGTGGAATGTTGCAGCGACGTAGCTGGTTGCGGAATGAGTTCTTCATAAGATAAGTAATCTTGCCTATTTTACTTCTGCAACCATATTTTCTGTTAATGAATGTGATGAACATGTTGAATGAATGCTTGTATGAATGTGTGTTTCTTTCGCTATGTATGATAAACAATTGCATCTGTGTATGATAAATGATCATGTATGTATGTCTAGTTCAAAGCATTTTACTCCAACATTTCAGCAATTTCCTGAATGCACATGTTCATGGGGCTGGTAGCCTAGATGGTTAATGCTGTGGTAGCATCCTCTTCGTCGGTCGGAGGGATGGGGACGTTACAATGAAGTCTCAAGAAGGAGTCCACCCACGAAACAAATAAAGATAAGTATTCAATTTTCATTTCATGATATTGTTTAGTTATGCATTTGTTTATATTCAATTGATGTGTTATTCATGTTTGAGTATTTGCATTTATACTACGTAATTGCACATGAAGGGTACGAAGTCAATGATCTTGTACAAATTTTCATTACTACTTATCTAGATTGAAACCTTTTTGTTGGAATATTAGGAGTAGTACACACTCTTCATAACATTAGGGTAGAATGCATCTAGAAGTTACTGTATGTATACATGATATGGATGAATGTTGTAGCATTGGCTAAAATAGTCGTTGTTATAGCGGATTTCACCACACTAGGTGAATCACACATTGTATGGCCTTCCCCTGTCCCACTGCAGACTCATTAGCCCCTATGGACCACTTTTTGTCTTTTGATGTATCCTTGACCATCCCTAAAAACATAAGAAAAGTGATATACGCGGCTTTTTCCCCGATAACCACGTACATACGCGGATATTCCATCTATATTCGCATACATCGGGATGTGTACATAATCCAAAACCTTTTGGTGCATTCCTTGACTTGGATCCGACTCATATGACTCTTGGCCTTCCATATGCCTTGAGATCACATGGATTCGACCTTTCAGTATCCCTTTGAAAATCTATATAAGGAACCCTTGAGACATTGAAAGCAGAAGAGAGAATTGAGAGTAACGAAACTATAGTCCATTGTTACTAGAACTTATGCTTGAGTCTGCATCCCTTTGTCCCTTGGAGCACTCTTGTGTTCTTCCCAAGCTTGCCTTTTTCTAGTAAGGTTGCTATCGAAGTGATGGAGGATTGAGGTGGTGGAGGACCAAGTGGGGGATTTAGTTTCTCCAATTCGCAGACGTGCCATCATAGGTTGTCACTTGTAATCTCTGATTCATATTAATAGAAATATCTTTTTCCTGTCCAGTAATGTGTATTTGAATGAATATCGTATCCATTGGAATATGTCAAATGCTTTTACATTATTGATTATATATGCTAGAATAGATCTAACACCATGAAATATAGTATGCTTGTATTGTTTACTTGTTGTTGAGGACGTGTTATAAAAATTCAAGCTGAAGATTGGAAAGCTCAACGGGGATATACTTCAACCGTCTGGAATAAGGTACGAGGTTCAATCCTTTAGTGTTAGACATTTTATTTCTATTGCATATTGGGAAAGATTGATTTCTGGAGTCTAGTTGTCTATTGTGGTACCCCAAGCCATAGGAATTTCTCTCCATAATAGAAATGGTGACTCCACTGGGGAGTTCCTAGTAATTGTCCTTTGGGGGTTGATTTCTTGGCATTCAATGTATTTGAATTGCTCTCTCTCTCTTGTTTCTGTGTCGGGTATGGGGGAATGTATGCCTAGTAGAGCCTGATTGGTGTGAATTTAGTCTCAGCCTGTCTATTTGCCTTGGATTTGTGCATCTTTTTCTTCCTGTATGTGGGTTTGTCACTTACAGTCACGTATACATGCGGTTTCCCCTAGGATTTCCATGTATACACGCGGGTTTACTGCGTACAGTCACGTATACCCTGGTTTTTGCCTTTTGTGGAAGATAGTGGATTGCTGGGTGAATTCTGTTAGTTGCTGAGTCTCCTTTGGCACTGCCTGAGTCTGTTAATACCTCTGTTTCTAACCAGAAACTTTTTTTTTAGCCTAAATTTTTTCTTTTAGGAAAGTTCTTTTCATGGCATCTTTGATTTTTTGTTTGAGATTAGTGCATTAGAGTCCCTTTTTCCTTAGTGCTTTGTTGGAATGTTGTTTATGTGTCCTTGCAGAGTCTGGGGTGGGTAGAATCATTCTTTTGCTTTTTTGTATCTCTTTATTTTCAAAAAATCCAAAAACATTTGCTTATCATCATGCATTGCATTTTGCACTTTGCATTGTACTTGCATTAGATCTAGATTTGCTTTGGAGTAATAGTTAGGACTTCATATAGGTAAATTTGCATTCAGCATTTGAAGAAGAAATTGTGCATTACACGTAGTACGCATACCCTGTTTTCATGGACACAATGCATTTGCATTGATTGTTAGGTGTGCATTTTGCTTCTTGTTGCGTCATAACACCATTAGTTGCATGACCATATCCTATTTTTGAGTAATAAAGCCAACTAAAATCAATGCTAATTAAAATGAATTACACTCTTTTCTTTTCTAGGGTGCACCAACAAGCTTAGGTTTTAGGATCTTGGAATAGTTCATTGTAAGTTAATTCTCCAAGATCACTAAACGGCAACAACTAGGTGTTTGTCCAGGGAGTGTGTGAAATCCTTGATATAACCAGCGTTCTCAGGAAGCTCCTCTCAAAAGGGAGTCAAGCACTAGGCAGTGTGAGTGGTTGTTGATTGGGATAACCTCTGGTTGATAACTATGTAGCACCGGCGATATAGCCAAGATTGTATTCATATCTGGGGGCTCTTTTGGGAGTTTCGGGCTTTTCTACCCTACCCATACGGTCAATCCCGCCTGCGACTGTCCGCTTGAACGTTGATTATATTGAGGTGACCTTAGTGACCTTACCTAGGATATCGAGGGGGTACGTGTAGAGGTTATTTTGCATGTGTCCCATCCAGGTTGGGGTCGAACAGCATAGTCGCTTTACACATTGAAGTTGAGGGCCACAATAATTGGTTTCGAACCTCCGCTTGTGGTGACAAGGGCCTCTCAAGCCTCTCCTAGGCGAGACATACCGACCACATTTGGGATCTCACTTATCCAACCCTTGTTTTCTTGCTGTTGGCTTTATATTTTATAGTGATTGCTTTGTGCATGCTAGTTGGCCTAAGGTTGACGTAAATAGAGAGTCTTTGCTTTTTTGTTGAGTCATTGTGGAGTCGGGTGTGGTTCCGCGCCATTCTCATCGGTTAGCAGGACTTTCTCCTTCCACTGCTCCTCCTCCTTTGGGAGAGGGGCCTAGATTGTCCAGGCGGACTATGTCACAGACTGATTCACACACCATGGAGGATCATTCAGAGACTATTCCTGAGCCACCTCCTCCCATTCGTATTGATGGTGGGGAACTTACTCCTATGTACGATCCTTCACCTGACCTAGCTGAGTTTGGTCTTGTGATTTCCCAGATAGGATCTTTGCATGATAGACCTACTCACTCTAGGTCTAATTCCCCATTGACACGTTACTGGTATGGAATGCCAGATGATGCTGAGACTAACTTTGACCCTCCTAGAACTAGCTACAGTAGTTATGTTACGACTGGTTTTCCTATGCACGATTTGACATTTCATGTTGAATCTGACTTTGAGCCTAGCACTATGCCTAGGGGCAATCCTATGCCTTACCTTGTGGAGAGGTTTGGGAGTACTAGTCACATTGCACCTTCCATCCCAGTGGTGGAAGCTCCATCTTATATACCTCCTAGGTCTAGAGTTAGTGATCCTATGGGGATACCGGGTTCCAGATGAGTGACAATAGGCACTAGTACATATCTTCTTACAGAGATTCTGTTGTCCTCTCTTTCGAGTTCTTCAAATGTAAACCCTCCACCTTACTCTCGTGGTCCTTCGAGTTGGCACGTAGCTACGAGTCAGATCCGTACTGCGATTACTAGACCAATTGTGTCTCAAGCCTACATACCACCCATGGTTTCGAGAGGTTATGTTCACGTTTCTAGAGGTCAGATTGCTACTTCCACGACATATATCCCTACTTCCGGTATGTATATTCCTACTTCCGGAACGTATCTCCCTACCTATGGAGTGTCTCATGGGGCATCGCAAGCGATGACCTATGGACCCTATTATGGGACGTAGTATGGACAGGTCTCTCCACCTTATGGAGGTGGGTATTCACAACCTGCTTACTCTCCTAATTATGACTTTATAGCTCCTACTAGTCAAGGTCCACCTCATTATGCTACTTCCATGCCACCCTATATGGGTCATACAAGAGCAGGTCACTATGGCCAAGGTCATGGTGGTAATCAATCCTATATGAACCAGGGAGGGGTCCATAGACCTCATCATCCTAGGCTCCCTTTCCTCATGACACTCAATCTACCAGACTTATCGAGACTTACAAACGATCCTGTGGCTCATGACCCGGCTTGGCCGGTTGTCCCTACCAAGCTTCCTTCAGACATACCTAAGTTTGAAGGCAAACTAGGAGAGGATCTGAGTGAACACGTTACAACATTCCACCTATGGTGCTCTTCCAATTCATTGCATTAGGACTCAATCCGTTTGGGACTATTTCAACGCACCCTCACAGGGCCTGCGGTGAAATGGTATATAGAGTTACCTAGGGGTGCCTTTACTTTGTTCGATGACCTTGCGATGACTTTCCTTAATCAGTTCTAGCTACCAGTGTGCTATGATGTTGGTACTGAACTATTGTCGACATTTCGGCAAGATAAAGCCACCCATATTTTTGATCATATTCAGGAGTGGCATAGACAGAAGAGATTAATTAAAGCATTTATACCACTGGAGTTCCTCCTTGAGTGGTTCGTCAAATCTTTATTGCCATATATCACGAAGGATGTCTCCACATCCAGAGTGCAGAATGAGGAACAAGCAATCTTTAGGGCGCAGGAACTAGACTTGATCTATGCTTAGTCTGGTTTGTTATATGAGATTATACCCAACGCTCCTCGTTCTAGTTTCGATCCCAAGGTCAAACCTGGACCACATGCCGATGGCATTGTGGGTAGTGCAAGTAAGAAACCTGCAGGTTCAGTTGTGAAACAAGTTTCTCAGTTGTCAATCAACCAATCTTCCTTGGGATAAGCTACGGCTTCGTCTCAGCCTGCCCAACCGGCGAATGTACTTGCTGTGCAATCGTCCGACCAGAAGGGTAACCAGCAACCCGGACGGAATAGAAAAAGGGTAAAAACAATAATAAAAAGGGTGGGAATAAGAACGAGAATGCCAATAATAATGACAAGAATGGTAAAAATGATGGGGGGGACAAGCAGAATAAACATAAGGTTAAGTTTCCTTGCAAGCTATGTAAGGATTATCACCTCACTTCCTTTTTCCCTATGATGGATGAAGCTTCGAAGTTCATAGCACAGGGCCCAGCTGTGTTAACGAACCCTTTACCACATAACCAGAATATGAACTCGAAGTCCCATGATCAATCTAGTGATGAAGATCCAGCTGAAACTAGTGGTCGTGGGTGCATTAATATGGTCTGTGCCGCAAAATTTGTGACGCGTGCGAAATATTATACTTCATCACAACCCAACCCAGGAAAAGAACCTGATCCACCAGGAACTCCTTTGCGCATTGAGAAACCTGCGGATAAACCTGAGGCTGCACCTCGCATGCCTAAGGGGGTACTTAAGTGTTCGGGTCATAACCCAAATGCCCGAGCCACCCAGAATTATTCAGTTGTTGAGGACTTGGGCCATACTCCTTGTGCGATGTCTGCATTGGAAGTGCTTCAGAGTTGTCCGTTGCAAAGGAAGGATTTGATTTCCGCTCTTGGTGTGAATGGTGATGATTCTTCCTCAGTGATCAAATTTGAAACCGTAGGACATCAGCCTCACTTGCCCTACTATGTGTCCCTTTTGGTGCATGTAGAATGTCTTAATATGATCGTCAAGCGCACTGTGATTGACGAGGGCGCTGCTGCTTCTGTGATGTCTTTGTCTTGTTGGAAGGGTCTTGGTTCTCCTGAGTTGTCAAAATCTATGACCATGTTAACTGCTTTTGATGGGAGATCATTTAGGCCGCATGGTATCCTCCCTTCCCTTAAAGTTCATTTGGGAGGGAATACCATTGCGATAGAGGTTGAGGTGGTTGATTCACCCCTCGACTACAATCTCTTATTGGGAAGGAACTGGATGTATAGTATGCAAGCTGTTGCATCTTCTGTGTTTCGCATTGTATGCTTTCCACATAATGGGAATATTGTAACGATTGATCAAATGGAATTCAAGAATCTGCCTGTTACTGCATCTTCGGAAGCTTTGGTTCCGAAAGTTGAACATTCCCATCCGGCAACTGGGAGTGTGGGTGTAGGCATGTATCCATCCCTCATGGGAACCTTTAGTTTTCCTGCACCCTTCCTCATGATAGGATCTAGTTTTGATGGTGCTTCGACGTCTACGAGATTGGTGCCTTTTCGCACAAGTC